>LQNK01000168.1:475368-494787 GCA_001586405.1 Phoebis sennae | reverse complement strand
TAACAACTATGTTCATTTTGTAGTCTACGCGAGCGAAGCCGCGGGCAAAAGCTAGTAATATATAAATTTTATCATATCGTCCCTTTGGAATCATTCTCGAACTTTCTCGAACAGAACTCATACTTATGAGGTTGGACTCTAGACAACCCTTTGATATCTGGTCAAGTGTGAATTGCAGATTAGATTGATTACGTCGAATATTAATTAGATGCTTATTAAATGTTCACGGCGTATTAATTAATTTAGTTCGATATATCAAATGTTATTTCGTATGATAATTCGAATATTTGTGTGCAAAACCAAAAACAAAAAAATAAAAAAAGTAAAAAACTGTCACTATTAAATGAAATTTAACTCTATAGTGCACTAATATTTTATCTTATCTTTTTAAAACCATTATAATCTTTGAATAATTCGTTAAAATCTCTGCGATATTGCCTTTGAAAAAATATGAACATATTATGCACTTTCATAATCATAATTGTATTAATTTATCTGGACAATGACAGCTGTCAAAAAACCATAAACAATTTAAACCACAGACAACGATAAACGCTTCACCGTAGGCAAATTAGGTAAAGAAAACGTCGCCAACTAAATATATTAAATTAGCAGGCTGATAAACAGAAACCCCGGCGCTTCCAATGTTTCATTTTGCTCAATTTAATGCAAATTTACTTAGTTCCTTTATAAATATAAAATGAATGCTGGGAGCTGTATTTTTTGAGTGAAATGAGCTGTGTCGTGTCAAATAAAATGTATTTAAGTAGTTCTCTATTTGAATATTGGCTCGTTTGTATATTAAAGTTATGATAGAATTGTGTGTTACGTTTTTTATCATAGACTAACACCCGTATTCCGAAACAATTACCCGTTTTCACAGGGTATGTGAACGCACAGTGCCCTATAAACCTATTTAGGGGCAATACTTCAGTAGCAATCGGTCAAGTAGAGTTTTAATTACGTTTTATTCTTTATGAATTAAAGACTTGCCATTTGCAACGCATTAGTGAATGTCTTCCTTCGCATAGCGTTGCTACTTCCTACACATATTGATGATTACATAAATAAATAAATATACGGGTACTTGTATGTAGGTCGTTATATCACCGCCGTTAATACTTTTAGTAGCTTAAATATGAAAACTGTCTCAGATACTTTTTAATAGAGATGAGGGCACGAGGAAAAATATATATAAAAAAAAGAATGGTTAAAATTTAAGTATTCACCGTCCTTTCTCATAAAATGAAGTACGATATATTTTAGCCACTGGGAGTTGTGCTCTGTTGCTTCTCTACAGAAGCAAGCTACCAAAATCACTAATCATAAAACCAAGGCGGCTATAATTCTCTACAAATTCATTCTGCACTCGTTATGAACAGTATATATTAAATAAATGCAGTTTATTTAACATAACCGTTTACAATTTTCTATATCCGCTAGGCGCCTGCATGGAGCTATTTCCATCGTGTGTTTATAGTTCTTGCATATTACTGCGGATATGCGTCTAAACACCTTAGTATGAGTTATTTAAATGATATTTAAGTCGGAGATTCAACAGGTCTGTTTACTGTAAGCTTGCTCCTTATTACTCTTTGAAATTTTTCTTGAGATTTAATTTTAATACCAAAAAATAGATATCTGTCAGTCGCCCTTGACGGTCGCTGTAAATTGCCGCGTAAAATTGCTCGCTATAAAATAAGCCGCGTTTAAAAAATCATCATCAAACAGGTTAGAAATTAAACAAAGTTTATTAATATATGTGGAAATAGTGTGAAAAAGAGTTTAATTATACATTTTTCAAAATGCATTTCTATCAAGAAGTGACAATACATTCTATCAAGTATATCTGATGAGTGTGTTTTAAAGATAAAGCAAGCAAAGAGTTATTTAATTCTGGCTTTTGCAGAGGACTTCGCTGGTAGATATTTCCCGATTTACTTGATTTTTATCGTCATTTTATGGCCAAATTACACTTAATCATTACGGATTAGAGCCTATACCTTATTCTGACGCATAAGTTGTATCACTATATACTTAAACTCATTCATATCTGTTCACTAGTGTCGTAATAAGGCCACAAATATATACCCATCTTCACATATATAATATTCGTCGGATTGTAGGACAAAAATTCGGGAAGGTATTATCCGATGAAATTGGACATTAGTCCTTCAAATGAAACCTACACACGTTAACTGAACTGCATAATAAACGTCGCTTGCTATAAAAGAGCCTTTTAACTTTTTCAAATAGGGGTTAATAGACAGCGCTATTCTATTGCAGAGCGTGGTCCAGAAAAGCGTATTTTCCAAAAAACTGCGTAGTTTTCCAAATTGGAACTACTGACAGTTGAAAAGTAGAAACTGACAGGCTACGAATTTCAGTGGTGCTAGTTTTTTAGACATATTAAAGTTACATTGTGCTTGGTAACTTTTCATTTCTTTTCATACTTATAGATCCTTTATAGCTCATACTTCAATATTGTTTTATTATACCTCAAATGTCCTTTGTATTGTAATTGTAATTGTAATTGTGGTGCTAAATAAAATATATTGTATTGTGTTGTGTTGTATATGTACCTATTTCATTACTATTTAAATTTGTTTTTCGGTATAACGTGCCGACGCTAAGATCACTGAACTACTCGCAAACTGCTTTGTGATCAAATTTTCTGTTATTATGATATTTATAACTTACTTAAATCACTACATAGTATAAAACAAAGTCGCTTACTCCATCCCTTTGTCCTTATGTATCCTTAAGTCTTTAAAAGTACGTAACGGATTTTGATGCGGTTTTTTAATAGATAGAGTGATTCAAGAGGAAGGTTCATGTGTATGATAACATCAACTAAATAGTGGAGAAATACTGTTATTTTTGAGATTTCTAATGTGATGTCGTTAATTATCTTTTTTCGCTTACATTGCAAACGCAGGCTGAACCCTACGAGATTTGTCGAAATAAAGTACTAATTTTTACATACAACATTCACAGTTTTTCTGTAGTGTTTTTAACTATTTAGTATCAGCATTGCACTCGTTCGAATTTGAGGCGGGTCGCTAGTATATTTGGCAACTACAATTTTAACACTGTTCTACGAAAATTATATATAGTATATGTGGATTCATTTCGCAGATCTAAATTAACGCGGATTCCAATATCTTATTAGATAGTGGGAATCAAGTTGTCTGCCAGCGCCATACCCGACCGGAATGACGTAACCTTTTCATCGCAAATATTCCTGATATTTTGCAGAAATTGGGGCAAATGACTTCTAACCACTTATCTTATATTTGATGATTCTTATTCTTATTCTGATTCTTATTTCAGAATTTGATTCTCTTTGCTTACTTTATGTATTTATAGTATTTGTAACTCATTGTAAAACATACCGTTATTATAAACCGAGTCATAAATAAAATATTACGAAATTGATGATATATTATATGCCATTATAGCTTCAATACTGATATTATATAAAGAAAGGAAAGTTCGAAGTAAGATCGTTTCTACTTTTGTTTGCATTAAATAGGCTACGAAAAATTTTTAAAATAAATATTTTATGGAAAAATATATAATCAATGCGTGAGAGAGGCCGCGGTACGCTGTAAGTTAATAAAGAGGTCGGATCGAACAAGGTATGTTTATAATTTGGGTATGTAAGGCTGAATTGACGCCCTTTTCCATTTACTGCGGGTGTCTATTATTGTTAGTTTGTCTACCGTATGCTTAATTAGGCCTGGTAGGGACTAAATGAATACTACCACCAAAGGACCAAATTTATCAATAGATAATTGAGAGACTTTTTTAATGTTATAGCAGGTAAGCGGAGCATGCGGTTCACCTGATGTTAAGTGACCGACTGCAGCCCATTAACATCTACAACATCAAAGTGTCGCAGATGCTTTGCCGGCTTGAACGAATGGGAGGGGATAAGGAGAGAATAAATGATGGGAAATTGTGAGAGGAGTAAAACAGGAAGGGAGAAGAATGGGATGGATATACAGAGGTCCAGTCCCCCGCTCACCGGACGAAACACAGTGCAATACTGTTTCACGCCTATATCTTCTACTGGGGGTTGGTAATTACACTGGTGTGAGCTTGGCCCAATTATGCAATACTTGGCTCCCTTGCAATACTTGGCTCTACTCTTTAGTGTCTCTGTTTTTCTTACCTGTGTCATATATTAGCAATGGTGATGTCGAAAGTTATCTTATCTAAATTTTCGATTTTTGTACCAAAATCGCGATATGATAATGTTATTTGACTATAAAGCACTTACAGTTACGCGTGTTTTCTAGAAAAATACAAAAATGAAATGGTACTTTTTCCGAGCATTATGTGATAGAATAATATTTGCATGCATTGAAGCATGGGGTGAAAGAGCTATGGTAAATATAAACCCCATATGTGACGTATAGTTCGGCCTTGCAGTGTTTAATGTAAATACGCCCACTTTATATGCCTACAAATAATGTCTTATAGACAATAGAAATGGAATTATATGTGCACACAAATGTAGTATTTTTTTGTAATATAAGGGTTAAATTTAAATTCGAAATAATTATTATTAAAGATCAGTTTTAGGAAAAATACCGACGGATCATTAATGCATATTGCGTTTTTTTAAGGCTACTCTTTTCACTGTCAGTCATGAGACTTTCCAGCCCTTTTAAATGTGCTAAAATGAAATGAAATTCAATATAATTCCAAAGTTTCATATAATCTAAATTGCATAATATTCCAAAGATTCAAAGGGTTTTAATGATTTAAATTAATCTTTATACTTTTAATTAATTTTTCTCATAAATATTCACTACATAAAAATACGTTTCAGCCTTTTGTTATGATGAGTGGGGGCCTGGTGACCTATAGTACAGGTATTTAGTTGCCTATTTAAGGCACCAGTCTCACACTTAATTTTAGATAAGGTGTCAAAATATTACTATGTATGTCTTATTAAGTGTGAGAAAATATTTATTTATTTTTTTATAATCTTAATAGCTGGCTTTGGTTGCGTTAATATTACGAGTATAAAAGCAATTCTTAACCTTAAAATTAAATTTAAACCCCTTTATACAAATAACAAAATATTCCCCTGTAACCAATGTTTCATAGATGCAAATAAACAAGCCAGCAGGGTTAAAAGTTTGCTACAGTTTTACAAACAATAGCGAATTGGCGGTGAGGCCGGCACCCGCATACAACTTTTTGATTTGTGAAGTTGTACAACTCGCAGTTATCGTATATTTTAGCTTATTTTAATGTTAAACGAATGAATTAACCATTATTGATTTTATTTTGATATTGTGTGTGTGTTGTTTTGTACGTAAATAGTAACTTAAAGGTATTATGTGATTCGATAGTTAGTAAAAATCAAAAACCCGTATTCCCAAATAATATGAATTCTCACAACGCACAGGCTCTATAAACCCATTCAGAGACGATACCTGAATGGCGGTTTGACATTTGGCAATTAAATCGAGTCTTATTGATTTTGTATGAAAGATTTGTTATTTGGAACGCATTGCATCTTACGTCGCATAGTAATTTGCTTAACTTACACAAGTATTGCTTGTGAATACGTTGTCAAAATCGCGCTGAAGACCAATGGATTTTGATGAAATTTCGTACACAGACAGGCTAATAGCTGAATAAGGTGATAGGACACTTTTCATCCGAATTTAACACGAACTAATCCGCGGACAGAGGCTTGTATGGGTGTCTTCGTTTTAAGCAGTATATAAACATTTTTCAAACCACCTCGCAGACTCGAGATAAACAAATTCTGTTACGTTTTAATTCAAAGGCTCTAAAGTATTGCGTTTATCAATTCCCTTCCAATACCGCTCATCAGAAAACACCAAACATTTCGCACTCTTGTATTTTTAGCGAGTTAATTTTTAGAGTAAAATTGGAAATTCTAATCTAAACTCTGTTGATACAAGCTTCGAAGTTTCTATAGATTTTTAGGCTTTTGTTAAAGTCTAGTCTTATATTGTTTTATCTTTATGAAAGGAATATTATTTATTTTTTCTTTGTATTGTGAATTTCTGTATTATTACTACAATGGTTCGATTAATATCATGTAAAATGTAACGAACAATGAATTATTTTAAACAAAACGTTGTAACTGTGTGAAAATAATGTATCTACAATATTCACGTTCCTGTGTAAAACTCATAGGTGACTGACTGACTGTCTGACTGGCTGACATAGTGATCTATCAACGCACAGTTGGACTCAAAAAACCGCTGGACGGATCGGGCCGAAATTTGGCATGCAGGTAGAATATGTTATGACGTAGCGTAGGCATCCGCTAAGAAAGGATTTTGAACAAATTCCACGGGAACGGGGTAAACAGATATACGCGGATGAAACCGCGGGTCACAGCTAGTAAATAATGAATAAATATTTAAGGACATCTAACATTACAAGTCCCAAACTAAGAAAAGCTTGTACTATGGAAACTAGATAGCTCAGACATACTTAAACATATTTTTGTGTGTAATGATATCTCATTATCAGTTGTTTTTTGTATGTTTCGTTAATATAAAAATTTCTCTCCCAAAAAAATCTAATAATTTTATTAGTAACAAATCTTGTACAATTGTAAATTTTAAGACTATTTGTTATAATAAATGCCTTTATTTTGAATAATTATCTTAAGCTTTCAACCAATAAATCTCTGCTATGAAGGCATTTATTAGCAATTTTCATAAATACAGAGAATCAACAGCCAAGCAATTATACAAAAGACGTAATTGCCTTTCCCAAACCTGCAATTATTCCGCCTTATTTTAATAAAACTTCAACCACAATGTTTATTATAACCTCAAAAGTTTAATAAGGTACTGTAGACATTTCACAAAGAAAATTGAAATTAAGAGATTCTTGATGTCTGCGGAAGTTTCCGAAATTCTGGAGTTTATAACTTTAAACGGCTTCGATCCATCCAAATTTAGGGTTCGATTACTTTTCGAATAGAAGTGCCTTTTCAAATAGTTTTATTTAATTGATGGAAACCTTTTAAAACGTTTAACTGTAATTGATATATTCGTCGAGCGCCTGATCTTTCTTTTCAGCCAATTCAGATTTCCATTTTGTCCGATCTATGTGAGTGAGTGTAGTGTACTATAGGAATCGACAGTGCACATAAGTATTTAGTATAACAATATATGCCTTGCACAATAAGCTAACAATTGTTAAGGTTTGCTGGGGCTTAAATAAAGGCATGATTTTTTTTTCAAATGTTTACCACAGACCCTTTACTTGTACGTAGAGAACCTAACAATATCTAGAAAGACCAACATTTCGCATATTTCGACTATACCATATATTGTGCAATTCTTTACTATCTCCACATTAAACATCACTAAAATGTATGGGTTTCCATGTAAGTTAAACCTGTATTACAATAATAATTACTTACCCGTAAACAGAGTCCAGAATTATTTTACCATCCATCCGTCAATGTCTCGCCTCTCAACCACTGTAATATGTTTTATTCTTATCCAAGTGCGATAATAATAATAAAATTCACATTAACGTTACAGTATTTATTTTAATAAATTGTGGCCATTAATTGTAATGTATTGTAAAAATGGTAAACCATTTCTAGTTGAAAATTATATCACACATTTTCAATAAAATACTTTTTAAAGGATTTTAAACGCGGTTTATTATACATTATTTTACATCATTATTTAACCCGACGTTTCGAGACGGGAGACTGAGATGACAGTTGTCTTCATGAGTGTTGCAAAAATTATGTGTCTACCTCCACTTATTTCCCCGAAGATGGTATTTGGAAAATTGGTTGAAATGGAAAGTACTCGCGTTAAAACAAACATAAGATTGTATCACGCATTGTTATTTACAAAAACCCTTTTCGATTGAGATAAGATTATGTGAGGATTACGATGTTATCCTGTTGGAATCGTTTAAAAAATGACGTTTAATTTTCACCCTATGCATATTTAAAATCTGAATTTCATTTACATTAATTAACCCGTTAAATTGAATTAAAACACAAAAATTTTCAACATTGTATACCGCAATTTCAGGCTTTTTATTTGGGGTTGTAAAAACTTCGCGTAAAACGTTTTTAAACCTAAATTAAACGAATTTCTTTGTATGTACTCGTACTTAAAACCAAATTACACGGGTAATAATAATGAAATCTTATTGCCGTTATAAAATACAAGTTATGAATGCTCAAGAATACAGTTTGTGTGAGCAAATGAGAATTTAATTACATTGTTTCAACATTTCCATACGAATGTAAGTTATTATGTTTTATGCAGAACATTGCTGATTTAATTAATGCGCTGATGAAATATTATAAGCCTCTTAATAAATTTTCAGTATTTATTGAATGAGATACGTATTGATGGTAAAATCAGTTAATGTAGTAGAACTGATTATTTTATATGTAGTTTTCATTATTTTAAAAATAGTATTAAATAAAATAATTTTAAAAGAATTGTAAACGCGATTATGAACTTTATACAATATTTTACATTATTATTAACCCAAAGTTTCGATCACTTTACAGCGAGCGCGGTCACAGGTGACTGAGATGACAGTTGTCTTCATGAGTGTATCAGAAATGTATACCTCCACAATTTTCATTCATTTTGTTAAATTCGCACATCGCACCGTGCTGCAATTCGCATTGCTGATAGCTGTGGCCTACTTCATAGATTAGTTGTATTGAGACGGTTTATACGCACTGAATTTTATCTCGGTTTGGACCGACAGTTTCGGACCGATTCGGAGGTCCTTCATCAGGGGGAGACGTTTAAGCGGTCACGTCTCTCCTCGCACTGCGAGCAGCAGCACGCAGCGCTCGCGCTGAGGGTAACTGAGGGTACGATGGCTCACTTATCGTTAAATCAATATACTTCACAGATTGTCTTACATTTGTTTTCACTCCCCCCCCCCTCCTCTTGCCGCGCAGCATACCGCCCGCATTTCACGACGCTGATAGCTGAGCGGGAAGCGGGTCAGCGACCATTTCTAATTTATTTATTTATCTATCATTCACATTTTATCTATGACAAAATAATACATTCGTAACACTTGAATTAGTAATGAAAACAGCTAAAAAATTTTTTTCATATTTAATTTGTATATAATCAAAACTTTAACCCTTTGTTATGAAGAACTTCACTTTGTCACGACTTAATTTCCCCAGTTGAAAGTATTATTGTTAGCTAGTCAGGAAAAACTAAAATTATATTTCTTTATATTTTTGAAAGACCAATAAATCATATTTTCACATTCTTTACACCTTCAAAAATGTTAAGTTACTATAACTACAAATTTTAATACTCCGCTTTGTCCCGTAATATCCACAGTAGAGGCATTATGTGAGCAGCTGAGTACCGGACGGAAATATTTGGTAATACCGAAATGCTTAACGTGTTATGTTCGCTACAAACGTAAGCTCTCGGCCAAGTCTTTGTACAATTAATACAGCTCTACTGTACAGCTGTCTGAAGAATATTGTGAATATTAAGAATTGAGTTCATTAGAAATATAAAGAAATAGAATATCGTTTTATAAACTGTGTTCGAATCTCACAATGTGTCTTTTGAGACCTTCTTTTTACTACTTACCGTTTTGTTTCTTTCATTTATCCTGTCTATAAAATCGGTTCTATGGTTGCTGCGTGATTAATACTCAAACATTCTAACATCCAAACTTTTATTTATACATTGTCTACTGTCTGGGTGTTTATTTATTTATAGTATGTATTTATTTTAAAAAGTGCGCTTAAGTATATCAGTGTTCTAGCTTCCATAGTACAAGCTTTCCTTAGTTTGGATTTAGTTGGCGTAGTGTTAAATGTCGCGAAATATTTATATTTATATAAATTACATATATAGGGTTATGACGCAGCTTTACGAACGGAAATATTTATAAATATGTACTGATTTTCACTGCTATGTTCGCCACAAAAGGCGTGGGTAACGCTCCTAACTACGTTTGTGTACACATAATGTTATTCTGTTGTACTGTGAACAGCATGAAGAATATTTTATGACAGTTTTGTGAATGACGAATAGTATAGGATTGTTTCTTTTTAGTATAAGTAATGGTTTATTAATAAGAATATTCATATTATTTAAAGTTATTTAATATCATTGACTGTCTGACAAATTTCAGATAGAAAATGACAATGATTTTATTGATTTATTTATTATACTTTATTGTACACAACAAACATATATAGAAAAATTACAATTTATACAAGTGTACGAAAATGCGGTCTTATTGCTAAACAGCAATCTCTTCCAGATAACCAATTTTAGCAAGGACATGTGTGAAGATAACGCGAGTCCCAAAAAAATAATATAACAATGATAACTAAAAATATTTAAAAAAAAATTAGGGGGGCAATGATGCGTTGCTCTGAAATGCAAATTAAATCACAGTTACCAGACGTTTAGTGATATCGAATAGATAAGCTAACGTTAAAGTGATTCGGGCATAAATTAGGCAAACGGGAGGAGTTTATGTAATGTATTTAATATTGATAAATAATTCTAGAACTAAAAGCAATTATTTATTTTTAGTTCTTAAAAATGTTTTCACCTTTCAGAAATTAATAGTAAAACTAAATAACCTCAAATAAACAGTACTTATATAAGCTTCTAGAAACTTCTAGTAAGTCCATACTAATAGTTATAACTTAGTAATTTGTATTCAGATATCTAACTTTTGACTTTAGACACGTCTAAATAACTGCAAATGAAGGAGAAGAGTATACAGGCACAACTTTCTTTAAGCTTATAATATACGCCATTATAATATTATTAAAATGGCTCTTTACCAAATACAAGCTCTTACCCGTTTAGCCCGCGTGATTTTCCACAGCATTAGTACATTTCAATATAAAAGGTAGCTTATGTCTTCATAGAATTGCATACTTAATGGATTTGCGGGGCAGACCCCCATAATATGTATACAATTTCAAGAAGGCGTAAAAAGGTAACAAACAAACTGACTTTCGTATTTATAATATTAGTTGGGAATTTGCCGCATTTAAATTCTTCAAAACGATTGATGAATTCAAAACGATTCTTAGTTCAAAACGAAATGAAATATTCATTTCGTTTTAAATAACCTATTTGTAACGAAAAGCTTTGTACAAGCTGAAATTTTAAATTCATTTGAACGTGCATTGAATAACCATTCATTCATGAATATTATTCATGAATAACTATTCATTGCATAACATTTAAAACGTCACAGTGCCTGTATTCATTGCCTTCATTTATATCTCAGTAAGTAGCTTCCTTTATTCGTTACAAGAATATTTTACTAGGAATGAAAATGATACATCTCTACTAATATAACGCTGAAGATTTTGAGCGCTAATCTCCGCGATTACTAGTTCGATTTGAAAAAAAATGACTATAAAAACTATAAAAAGATAGACTATTAAGCCTATATAGGCTATATAAAATGTTATAGGCAACAGGAAAGAAGCCTTGCGGAGCAACTACTTTTAAATATGAGGATTTAGGATATAAAAAGTTACATGTTAGCTCTATAGGGTATAGAGTGTATGTAAAACAAGAAGTCTTCCTTTATCTAAAACAAGAATAGCTTAAAGTATCGAATATCATGGAGGGCAAATAATGGATATAAGATAATAGAGAACACGGACTGATTTAGATTCGTACTGCATAAATATTTAAGCGAGGTACGTAATAAGAAGATATACCTTCCGACGAATAGTATAACAGATACGAACCGTTTTCATAACGAGCGGTTTTAATCAACCAATCGAAACTAAGTTTTGGGGATTATGTCAACGCCACTTTTATTAAAGATACGCTTTAGACTTACGCCTAGTAGGATATTGTACAGTCCGTAAGTAAAACGACGCGTTTTATTGTTTTAGGAACCGGGCATATAATATATGTCTAGACAGCCGTAGTTGGTAATTTGGTTTGCGGATGCATACGCCATCCATCTACCGATAACGTCTACGTATGCGCCTGCCGATGTGTAGAGAGGGCTTAAAAAGATAAACGATAAATCAATACTATATGGTCAAATTTGCACGTTTTGATTTCATGTTATACCTCCATTCCGAACAAAAAATGTTAATCTCCCAAGAATCTATATTTTTATTTCTCCCTTATTTATAAAACTTTGATCTCTGAGGTACGACTACTCTCGTATATAGTCTCTGAATATGAATACTCATAAAACGGGCCTTGGTTTTCTCACTTACATAAAAACATTTGCAATAAAATTCAATGAGACGCAGACTTAGATGTAAATATTTTATGGCTAGTACGGGATAATGAGAGAAATATGAAAGTTATCATAAAACGGTTTGGCGGGAAGCCAATAACGTACGGACTTATTGGCGACTTTGCTATAAATGTCGGTCTATTATATTATTATTGACGACCCGATTGGCGTAGTGGATGTGGCAATGGTCTATGGCGCCGAAGGGTGTGGGTTCGATCCCCACGAGTAGAAAGTGATGAATCACTATGATGTGATGAACTTTGTAATTTTCTACTTTCTGGGTGTTTTTATAGTGTATGTATTTAGAAAAAAAATATGTTTAATTATGTCTATCAGCTATCTAGTTTCCATAGTAAAAGACTTGCTTAGTTTGAGACTAGATGGCGTAGTGTTAAATGTCGCAGAATATCTATTTATTTATATCCTTACAAATAATAATACGGTATAAATTAAACGTGCCCCTTCTTAAATCTTTTCAAGATGTATTGTTGTGCATTTTCTTTGGAAACCAACCATAGTTGATAAGTATCAACAAATGATGAACTCCGAAAATACGTCAAAATGAAATACAGTACAACGAAAAAGTAACATTAATGCTACATTAAATTCGTACAAATTTTAATAAAACGAAAGATTAATTAACCTGCAAATTTAATTGAAACTTATTTCATTACTATAATAATATGATGAGTAACAGTCTCAATAATTTAATTAATTACTTCAGTACATTTAATTAAAGTTCATTTCAGTTCTATACGCTGAATGACAACTCAGCGTTAACAATTGAATAAATCTTTAGGTAATAATTATTTCAATACAATTAATTCAATCTCATTTCAGTATATTAAGAACTAGCTGATCCGCGCAGCTTCGCTCCAGTAACATAATGTAATATATATATCCTATAAAATATAGCCTATGTTACTCGTGGATAATGTAGCTTTCGAATGGTAAAAGAATTTTTAATCGGTGCAGTAGTATTTGAGCCATTACAACCAAACAAACAAAGTTTTTCTCTTTATAACATTGTCAGCAACATTTTGTGATTTCATGTTTTAACAAGTTCCGTATGCCATCCTTCTATGCAAATGTCACTTGTTAGTTGTTAGCTATCTAGTATAGTATAGCCATCAGAGTCCTATAAAAGAGTAAGCGCGTTCAGTATCTGGGCGCATTGATTGCGCCTGGTGCTCGAACGTCTTATTGACGTCACGACCCAACTACCCTCACTTTGCTAAAAGTCTTTATGACTGTGTTTTGTTGAGCTGTGATTTGTTGTTAACTGACTAGTTCTATAATTAGCCAGTTGTATAGAATCACAGTACATTTCTTTTACATTCGACATAATTATACACAGCCCCTCTATTAGTTTATAACAATATTATATTAGTGTAGATATGATGGGTTATAACTCAGTGTTCAACACTCCAATTATCGAATTTATCTTCTATAGTCGCGTTCTATTGTTTCTTGCGTTGAAGGATGTTCTTATTGCACCTGCTGTTGATTTACAACCTTTGTTTTAGGTGATATATAATGGCTAGCTGATGTTATAAATATAGCATATAAAATATAGCCCGTTACTCGTGGATAATGTAGCTTACGAATGGTGAAAAAAAATTTAATATCGGTCCAGTAGTTATTGAGAGGAAACATAGAATAGAATAGGTAATTACAACCAAACAAACAAAGTTTTCCTCTTTATAATTATCAGTGCAAACCCGCGTACATCTGTTTTCCTCGTTCCCGTAGGATTTGATCAAAATCCTTAGTGGATGCCTACGTCATAACATCTACCTGTATGCCAAATTTCAGCCCGATCCTTCTAGCAATGCGTTGATACTCACTACGTCAGTCAGACAGTCAGTCAGTTTTATATATGTAGAGAAATATAACGGTAAAAATATTTATTTCAAATAATTTATTACGCAGTTCTTTTAATGGTAACGATATGAAAAAGCTTTCAATGAAATAATATAACAATACATAGTCGCGTTTTTTACTTATAATTGGGTACACATATACAGAGGCGAATTTTAGCAATTCTAAAAAATGGGTAAAACGAGATATTTTAACCAAAAATCCACAGAAACAAACCCCGCTTTATTAAACCCTCAAATATTTTCATAACCTAAAAATGTAATATCCCGTAGTTTAGATGGAGCCCACTCGTCTCAATTACCTTTGATATACCGCCTTTAATAAAAATGTGGAATTAAATTCTCGTCACTGAATTCCGAATAATCCTTTGTCACGTATCTGTTCAAATATGGGCACATTTTGACTGATTTTTGAATGTTAGTAGAAAAATGTAGTATAGTATATATAGTAAAATGTAGCCTATTTTTGACATAATATTATTGCTGTAATAATTCAGAAATTAGCTTGAATATTATACAACGATACTATTACTTACATTAAGAATAATGACTCCAATGTTAGGATAAAAAGCCCGTTCTACAAGCATTCTTAAAATTATTAATAATTTATTTGTTTAGTCACCGACTCTACCTCATTTCACCTTAAATATATGCCAGTATTTTCATGAAGGAAAATTTTAACATATTTAGTTCAGATCACAATTACCTTTGTTAAACCGCTTTTAATAAAAATGTGGAATTAAATTCTCGTCACTGAATTGCGAATAATCCTTTGTCGCATTTCTACTCAACATAATGTACTAATTTTGACTGATTTATGATATGTGTGGATAAATGTGGCGTATTATTTTTGGCTTAATATTATTTATTACAATATCTTGGTAATGATACCCGTAATAAGATAGGGAAATTCAATATTTTTTTTAATCATATATTTCAAAGCATATTATTCAAGCATTTTTAAAAATCTCAACGTTTTTAAAACATTGATAAACATCGTGGATAAATAATAATTTAATTGAAATATCTCATTAAATTCATTAGATTTAATGGGTCGACAATTATATGAACCTAAATTTGACAATATTTCAAGTATCATTGATTCCATTTTCAGGAAGGCCGAAGTTCGAAAAAGAACAGAATCGTTGTCGAGGTCACGACGGAGATAAGAGAGGCTTAAAAATATAATTTTATGACGAGAATTAATAAATTCGTACATTATAAAATGATCGTAATTGTTTTGTTTTACATTCACATGAGTTCTACAGGCTTATTGGTAACTCGACATATTCGTTACAAGATGTAATAGAAAGCCTACAATGCTATAAAATAAGCGCCATTTATGTTCTTTAAATTGCATAGTTTCAAGACATTGCAAGTTTAAAGTTTTGCTGGATATATTAAGTGCTATTAATTTAGATTTTAACTGGTAAAGCAAATGAATTTTGAACCTAGCTACATACTAGTGGTTGACTCCAAGCTAGATCTAGCGTTGTGAAAACTTTTCTTTCAGAGAAAATTCTGTATGAGACTGTGAGAATGTGTGTATAAGATATATGATAATAATCGTTTAAATCGTTAAAAAGTTCCTCATTTTATCAGCTATTAAAGGAGACACGTGAATATGTTATTTAGTGTTGAGAAGAGGAGAATTTTATCAAAGGTCATAGAGATTCCACTACGTTAAAATTTCCACCGGATAAAGTGGAACATGAAAAATATTAAAATTGCTTTATTGCTTTCAATTATAATTTAAAGTGGCTTTTCAATGTTTTGAATAAAGCAATAAAAGTTAAATTATTCATAAAAGCGAAAAACCGAACATTGAACAGCTGGGTCAAAGCATCAATTTTATCTTTTACTATTTTCACGTTTTATTGAGATATTTTCAGTTTTTCTTTTCTGCTTTCGTTGGAAATGTATGTATTTATGATATAATATTAATTTTCTGTGAGAGAGTATATAAGACCGTTGGACTTGCGTCTGATCTCTCCGGTCGTCTCGGATTTCCGTCCTATCAGATTTTAAGAGTGACGGAATAGAGAGTGCACCTGTGTTTGCGCACAAACGTTGTACTATTAATTTTTGCGCTGTATAATTTCAATGTAGACTAGGCAATAGTCTTTATTGAAATTATTTTCTCTTAAATGATTTAGACAATATAACTGTTTTTATTGTTGGGTTTTCGGATGCTTTTATGTCAATTACGTCACAACTACTGAACGGATTATGAAGAAAATTCCTTTTATAGACATGCTACTGGATTAGGTGATAGGACACTTTTTATGTACATATATCTCGAAATTAACGCGAGTTAAGCCGCGGGCGAAACTTTACTCATACCAAAAGGACCGGGCGCCTACAGCCTGACACAGGAAAGATTGGAAGAGGGGAGAGGCCTTTGCCAGCAGTTGACACTTGGCCTTTGACAGTTCAGGCTTAAAATGAAATGAAATGAACGACGTTACGCGTGGCTATTGAAATTTAAAAAAAACATCAAACATTCAATAGAGAAGATGGTTTGAGACTTTCTAACACCTGGGACCCACTAATAAAAAATTTAAAACCCCATGTCAAGCATACCAAAAAACAAGAGGACACTGTAAGTCAATATTGCAAGAATCCGAACCAATTTTCCAAATACCATCTTCGGGGAAATAAATGGAGGTAGACACTCAATTTTTGAAACACTCATGAAGACAACTGCCATCTCAGTCTCCCGTGACCATGCTCGCTGTAAAGTGCACGAAACGTCGGGTTAAATAATAATGTAAAATAATGTATAATAAAATGCGTTTAAAATCCTTTAAAAAGTATTTTATTTAAAATGGAAAGTATTCGCGTTAAAACAAACACAAGATTATACTAAATGAAATGAAGCCGCGGGCAGAATCTAGTCCATTAATCAAAAAGTTACAGAAGTGGTAGTTAAAATTACACAGAGGTCAAATATCATTTGTATTAAATTTTCTATTAAAAAGGCTTCGCTATAATTAGTCACGTTTCTGTTTGTTTGAAATTCATGCCAGCCTTTATTCATACGTTGTTTAAATTTTCACAGAGAGATTTTTTAATTAAATGTTTTGATTGACAAAGGGCTTTGCCTGTACTTTATTTTTTGTTAAAATACTTTTCAAATATTATTTAAAACATTTTTTTCAAACATCGATTTGAAGTAATTATTATTTATCAGATTCTAACATAGTGCTTGCTTTTAACTGCTGGTACACGGTAATTAAAAAATATAGAAAGAAATAAAGAAAATTCATTTATCTATCTCTACAACAGCACAGAAGAACATCATAGATAAAAAACATAACACTTATGTCACGACTGTGCAGTATTGCAGAGCTAAATGAGATGGCTACTCAGCTTATGCACCGGCGTCATTGACGGCCGAAGCGCTGATTTAAATATGTAGCTGGACTTTGTCGCTCATACATTTTGTATATCTTATTTTAACTGACTCACAATACTTTGTAAACTGATTTTAAACTTACAAGGTGACTCCTTTTATATTTCCCCAAAACAAAAGAGTAAGAGAAAATCGTGGCCAATAATCATTTTATTATTTATCGCTCTCGTTTAGATCTCAAATTACTTTAGAGAAGTTTTACCGCACCCGCTTATTCAAGGGTTAATTGATTATTGTGCCTAAGGTCCCTTAATTATAAAAAAAAAATCAATATAAAAAAAATGAGAGCATAGACATCAGATAGATCATGGTTTATTGATATTCTACTTCAAAAATATTGATATCTATATTTAAATAATTATATTCAGATTGTAACGTAATTTTTTTATCAAAAAAAAATCAATTAGTGTATGTACTGGTACAATGATTTTTCAGTTTCTCAAGCAATTTTCAGTTCTTATATAAAGATTCCAACAATATTTTCCCTTCCATATAACTTTCCGTCATGAATGCGGAATATTAAGTATAATAAAAGAACAATTTATGGGCTGATCGTAAACCAGAACACCGTCAGTCTCAGTAGTGTCTGAGGAATAACTGCTCTACAATTTTTGTGACTTTATTGCTGTTTTTGATAATCTAACCCTATTCTAAGAAGTTACCTTAATTTTACTTCCACTCAGGCTACGTCAAATATGACATGTACACAAATTTCAATCGAAAATTCATGATTGAAATAACATAAAAATACAATATTTTATTAATAAATAAATCGAAGTAACGGATTGAGGTGTTAAATTTTCTTCTCCGAAATTTTCTTAACGTGAGTGGAAATGAGTTAGTAGAGTTTTTTCCGACTCAGAATATAAATTTTCATTGACAGAAGTTGAGTGAAGTCTAGGAATGCTGGAGATATACGTATTAGAATACGGGTGTATCTGTTATAAGAACAATAACCGCGTAGTCAAGGAAGTAACAGTTGCTTGAATTTGGCGGGATAAAACTATCCTATGGCCTTTCTTAGGTTTTAAACAATCTGTACAAAATTTCAGATTATAAATCATTTCAGTTGTTGAGGCATGAAAAAGAAACAGACACACAGACAGTTACTTTCGCATTTATAATATTAGTAAAAATAAGGATAAGGATATCAATGAAATTGCAGCTTTCTAATGGTGAAATAATTTTTGGAGTCAATCCAGTAGCTTTTGTGTGAAAACAATACAGATATAGACAAAAGCACCAATGTTTCTTTTTTATAATATAAGTATACAAAAAGCCTTCGATGTAGATTGCTCTAGATTCATTAATGAATATCCTCAACATTTGCAGTCTTGCCAAATGAACCGTATGCAATCTAGAGTGTAACGTACGAAACACAGTATTCAAATTACAGACCCTATGGTAATTACTTTAAACAAAACATGAGATTGGCCCAGTCCCAACAGATTCAAAAAAAATTTAATAATATGAAAGATTGTAAGGATAGGTGTTTGTTTCTCATTCACTAAAAACTACTGAACAGATTGTGATAAACCTGGGTACACATTTGGGTAATGATCCAGAACAACACACAGGCGTTAGCCTGAAAAATATATATGGGCATGAAAGTTATTTAATGCCCATATACATTTTTCTGAATCGTCATAACGTTATCTATCTGCAGACCGTGCTATACTATCCAGTTTATTGTCCTCTCTTTAGCCACTCTTTTTTTATTGTCTTCTATCGTTTCTTTCTTTTTTTTGTTTGTATGTGATTGTATTATGTGTAACTGCCTCGTTGGTCTAGTGGTTGCATCTTTGACTACAGATCGAGGGGTCCCGGGTTCGATTCCCGGGTGGG
>LQNK01000168.1:457550-475273 GCA_001586405.1 Phoebis sennae | reverse complement strand
GTCCCATCGGGTTATGAGAGTAAAAGGAAAAGAGAGTGCACCTGTGTTCGCGCGTACACTTGTGCACTATAATATCTCCTGCGCAGCTGGCTAGTCTCTGTTGAGATTGGCCACCATGGGCGAAATCGGTCTGGGAGCTATTATTATGTGTGTGTCGAAATAAATGTTTCTTTCTTTCTTTCTATATAGGTTACTCGAGCGCGCTTGGAATGGAGTTAGACTTTTGTACCTATCTGTATTGCGGTAGGATGTAGCATTGATACACAATATTCAAATTACAGACCGTACGGTGATTATTCAAACAAAACACCGGGCTGGCTCTGTATCAATTAAAATGTTGATTTGAGGGTAGAATTGAATTGAAAGGGACGGAGTGGCTACAGTTAACCCGATTGTTTCTATTGATGTTGATTTAAGGTTAAAGAGAACAATTAGGAAATTATATAGGACGTTGTGTTTATTTAAATTATATTAAAATACTAGTCTTGCCACCCGGTTTCGCTTTCGTGGCATAATGTTACTTCTTAGACCTCTCGAACACAAAATCAAATTTTTCATATCTGAGAAGTGATATTTGCAAGTCCAAAAAATTCGAATTTGAAATAATAATTGTACAGCACACTGTAAACAAAAATAACGGAGCTCTATGAATTGCATAAAATTCGACGTATTCCTTACAGGAGGTGATACAGGGCCCATGAAAGAGCCACATTTATGTTCTGCAAAAATGTATAGTTTTTGAGATATTACCATCATAGATAAACACTAACATGCTAAACAACAACAACTTTGTCGGCTCCCAATTTGCTTCGTTCGTTTGATAGAACTCCCCTCCTCTCCTTTTTTATTGGTGATATTAATTTAGGCATACTTTATAAAAACCTTATAAACATGGGAATTATCTCAAAAATATTATAAAAATCTACTTTACCTGGCGAATAAAAAGTCCCACCGCCCATGATGTATCTTATTAGATTCTGCTCGCAGCTTCACTCACGCTATATATATATATATATATATATACATGGTATAATATATATATGTATATACGAAGTGAAACTTCGTTGACAGAGCTTACGTTGAAGATCCACTTTCTTTGAGTGAAAATCAGTTTAGTCCTTGCGGCGTGACTGTTACACATACATCAAAACTTTCACATTTATAAAAATTGTAAGATGTTTCACTTGAGAAAATTGGTAAAATCCACAAGAAGTGTAATGCAATTACAAACAATGCAATAAAAACTTGAATGAAATGGCTTTTTAGCAAAATATTTGAGCGTCACACCAGGAGCATGCAAGCGACAGAGCTTACGTTGAAGATCCACTTTCTTTGAGAAGTATTTTTGAAATGCAAATGGCGGTGTCATTTAAGTGCATGATAGTGACATAATAGAATGGACATTTCGGTTTGTACGTAATCCATATCCTATACTAAAATACTATAAAAAAGTTTAGTACTATAGCACAGATAATATAATATTATACTAGACTATAGTAAAGTTTAAACGCGATTATCCTCGAAACTATTGGATAGATTTGTAACATATTCATGATTATTTATATGGTATACACCTACGCAACTAGTTATATTTAAAAATTAATTTAGTATTGTTTCGTGATTGTATCAACGCGGGTACTTTCTATATTAAATAAAATATTTTTTAAAGGGTTTTAAACCGGTCACTCGTGATCACGCTCGCTTTAAAGTGCTCGAAACGTCGCGTTAACAATTATGTAATATAATGTATAATAAACCGCGTTTAAAATACCTTAAAAAGTATTTTATTTAATATAAAAATTAATTTATTTCAATAGATATTCGTTTGTAAAAGAACATGTGGTATTATATAAATAATGTTTTAGTGGGAGACAGACAGCTGCTATTTCTTTTTTTTCTCATTCGTCTAAAGACATATCACAAAACGTACCTACAATAATTATCACTAACTTTTTCCAATCCCACAAAAAGCCAAATCACAAATTGTGTCACACCGTTTTAAATCCGAGATTGCTTCTATCCTACTGACATTTAAAAAAGCTTCCAACGTTGATTGTAACTAGCTCATTACAGACCTTATTAGGTCAGTAATAGGACCTCAGTCAGATAATTACGGTTGATGCCTAAGCTTGGAGTACATGATGATAAGTGATAGCCATTCATTACACTGAGAATCACAGTCACATGTGTTAATGAGGATTACTGGTGGCCCTTTTTTTCAACGTGTGTAAATTTTGTCTTTGTCTCCTTTATTGTTAGCTCATTATAAATCTAACTAAAAACCTACTTTTCCAACTGAAGACCTTGAAGCTTGGATTACATGATAAATGATTTACATTAATTACACCAAGAATCACAGTCACATGTATTTAGGAGGATTGGCTCCTTTTGGAAGGTGAGCATATTCTGTCTGTGTCCTTTATTGTTATAAATCTAACTAGGTCTTCAGTTGGAAAAGTAGGTCCGTTGATACCTTGAAGCTTGGGGTATATGATGATAGGTGATAGTCATTACTTATACTAGGCATCAATCAGTTATGTGTTAATTAGGATCATTAGGGGCCATTTTTTTCAACGTGAGTAACTCCTACTTGGACACCCAGCGATCTTAAGGGAAGCAATCGGGTTCAGACTTTACTGGCTTTAAACTCACGGTGGCCTATTTTGCTTAAATCCTTAATTGTTTGGTCCTTTACTGATAATAATGTCTTTTTTAATTGTAACTAGCTCATTACAGATCTAGGTCAGTAATAAGACCTAGGTCTTCAGTCGGAAAATTACGGTTGACGCCTTGGGGCTTGGATAAGTAATAGCCGTTTATTACGATGGGGATCAATCAGTCACGTGTAATGATAAGGATTATTGGTGGCCCTGACGGTTGGCTGGATTTGAAGTTTCATGGATTTAGATACATGAAAGTATACTTTTTGATATCGTTGACACTTTAACACTATTTATTACAAACACAGAATAGAAAAAATTACAAACATAGCTCAAATTACTTTTTGTTATCTTCGCGTATGAAGATACTCCTTAATCTTGATTTTATATCTATTCTCATATATTTTGCATTAAAAATTGTGGATTCAATTCCCAATTCTTCTATTTTTCAAACACCCTCTTCAGGCGATTACATACGTTATCTACGTCTTATTTTTGTCCTTAAAATATTATATTATTACAAATATAAAATAATATAAATACAATAGTGTCCTAGCGCAAATCAGACAATTAGATTGATACCTTAAATTCGATGAAAGTGATAGCCATCAATTACACTGGAATCAATCAGTCACGTGTGCTAATGAGGATTACGGGTAGCTGAGGGTTGACTTGATTTGCAATTTCATGGTCCGAGACACAAGGGAAAATTACACTGTGTTTAAGAAGCATTGTTGTAGTGATTCAAAACTCATCTATGTGATTTTACAAAACAACTAGCGTTCCATCGAAACTTCCTTCGTATTAACTAAAGCATCAAGAACTTTAATGTAAAGTAACATTCGCATATTTCATATCACAAGCATCTTTGTATATCTACACTAATATTATAAAGACGGAAACTTGGTTTGTTTGTAATGAATAGGTTCAAAAATTACTGTACCGATTTTAAAAATTCTTTCATCGTTTGAAAGCTACATTATCCACGAGTAACATAACAAGAATAAAGAGTTCCGTAAGATATTTGGGGTTTACACGGGGCACAGCTAGACACAGACACAATATATCTCTCCAATTTCATAGTTACTAAACAACATATAAAATATAAAATTAACACCTTATATAAACAGTTTATCTGTGCAATACGTGTACCGTAATTTCGCAATACAAACATTCAAAAGCCCTACAATTTCAACAAGGATTACATTAACAATACATCAAATTCGCTCGCCTATGACGTCACAATACATTACATTGCATTTTAGATTCCATGTGAATTTCGTTCTCAAAGCTTTGCATTTAGACTTATTTTCTCTTGAGCGAGGTTTGAGGTTAGAAAAGCAATATCAACGACGCGCGTCATTGCCAATTTATAATAGAAATTGCGGTGAAGTTTTATCTAATCGTTCAATGTCTCGGTGATCGATTACGTCACACGTTCTCAGAGAGTGCTAGACTGGAGTAATTGGTGTGAAGTTCACCTGAAAAGAAATTAATGAATGTGAATTATATTGAATTTGAACAATATTTTATTTGGTAAACTTTGAAGTGTTGTGGCGATGATGTTTATGATGTTTATTAGTGAGAGCAAAGCGTTGTATTTTAGCCAGCTGGCTGTTATCATGTATTGAGGTCAGATTCTTTATTGAAGTTTGTAAAGATTTTATAATTTTTATTTATTTAACTCTTTATTATTATTTTTAACTCTTTATTACACCATAAAGACAGGAAAACACAAAGTATAAATTACAGAATTAACAGTATAATAGGCGGCCTTATCACTAAACAGTGATTTCGTCTAGGCAACCACTGGGCTGCCAAAAAGGTAGTGAGCAAAGAATAACCAGGCTGGTTGAAAGAGTAAATAAAACAAAAAAAAAACACAAAATAAATATGAAATACATGAAGATATACATGGTATAATATGAATTGATTTAAGGTGAATATTACAATTTTATTACATTTTTGGGAGGTTATTGATCAACCTGAGATTTTCAGACAGGCTGACTGAAGAGCCATTATCATGTCAACGACCCTCTATTGGCAACCAGCTAAGACTCCGCGTGTGGCACCCGAAACACAATGTTTTTTTAATTTTCTTACGCGCAGTGGATACAGCAATGGTATATAACTCTGGAGAGTGTGGGTTCGATCCCCACGAATATAAAATTATGATGTGATGAACATTGTAATATTTTACTGCCTGCATAATTGACCGAGCGAAGCGAGGTCTCGGAGTCGAGATGGCCGGGCGTTGTATGTTTGTATGTTTGTATGTAAGTATGAAAAACTTTGTCCGACGATAACTTGAGTATCGTTTATCCGATCTTGATAAAATTTCATAGGCGTATAGTTTAGATAAAAGACAATGTCGAGTTCGAAGATGAGCGTAATCGGTGGGGGGGTAAAGAAGATAAGGGGGGATAAACAGTTAAATGTTTGTCGGACGATATCAGGTATATTTTTTATCCGATCTTGATAAAAATTTGTAGTCAAATAGTATAAAATATATAAAATGAAATTTTGAGTTTAAAGATGAGAAAAATTGGTATGGGGGTTGCGAAGATAGGGGGGTCAAAAAGCGAGTAAAATATGAATATACCCGAGTATAGTATCAAATGAAAGGTCAATATTTGTACATAACATAAAAAGTATTAAATTATTTTTTATAGAAGCCGTTTTCAAAACATAAGTAATATAAAAAAAATTTAATCAACGCCATCTCTTGTCATATTTACAGTTCATTATTATGAATCATTCTTTCTTCAAACATCGATAATACTCAATAAAATACGAATTTCATAAAAGTTAACGTATGATAACTTTTAAATATTGTATTTAAACATTAGGAATAGTTTTTAAGTGATAATTTTTAAAATAACACAATTACAAATTACTCATACACTTCGCCATCTAGTGGAAGCAACGCATATTATTATAACGATTGAATAAAATACCAACACAATAGCCCCAGATGGCCCCTTTTAAATGAATTTAGTTTCAAATATTTTGTTACAGAATTTTTATTTTTATTAAAGTATTTATAAAAATTTTGTAAATTTTATAATATCCATTAATTAATGAATATTGAATTGAATTGCTTTCCGATAAGTAATGGTTCGATTTACGTAACTGTTCATTGTTTCTTTCTCAAAAAGATAATAGTTGTATTATTTTCTTTTTATATTTAACGACGATGATTACTATGCCACGAAAAAATAAGAGTATAAAAAACCGCGATTAATATATAAAGAACAAGCCATCCTCAACGTGATATTTGAAAAATACATATGGCGCTACGAGGCTTCTGAATCGCGCTATAGATTTTATTTTAAATTCCCTTAATAAGAATTGTATTTATAACAATGGTCATGAAATGCTCATTCTTCGCTTAATCCAATAACTACCTATTAATATAGTGACTTCAGACTTACAATGCATTTTTAATTTGTCAATACCTCATATACTGCGTTAGGTTCGGATACGTTAGTCCTTCGTCTATTTTCTTTAAATTCATGGGAAAAGAATTATACAGATTACTTTTAATTTTTATCACTTGTCGTTTTACACATCATCTGCCGATGGTGTCCACGGACATGAAGACGCCACAATAAGCCACAGTAGTACAGCCGTAGTAGATAATTTACGTCTGACGATGTATCCGCCGTCCATCGTCAAAGACGTTCGCGTATGCGTCTGCCGATGTGTAGTCTGGCTCTGATGTAACATCAAATGTAAGGTCTCGATGAATATAAACATTACAACGCGAGGTCCAGCTCGGGGCGAGCCACTAGTGTATTCACAAAAAAGAGGAAGTTAAAGTATGTCTATCACTTATCTAATTCCGTAGTACAAGCTTTCCTTTGTTTGGATCCAGGTCAACACAACACCGTGTTAAATGTCCAGGTAAATATATATTTATTTTTTTTTATAATTCACCCTGGATGTGTGAATTGGTGATTCCCTGAAATTCATTAACTCAATCATCCTGAAATTTGACCATTTTCTAAATTAATTACAAATTCATTTCACAAAACATTGTAACAAGAATTGAGATCTATTCAATAAACGCGTAATAATACATCTTCATTAGTGTAAATGTTCGCAAAATGCGGTTTTAGTATTTCACAGGCGCTCGCACTAACAAGAAACAATATCATATCTCATCGTTATGTACTTAATTTATGTGACGTTGCGATTACGTACAATTATGAGTTAGGTTTGTTTTGATTACTGTACACAAACATAATAGTTGCTATCTGCAAATATTTTGAAAGTGTATGAAATGGCCCTTGACTTCGATTGCACCTTAAATGAAATACCTTTTGAAAGATTTTAGACGGTTTATTTATATTATTATTAACCCGACGTTTCGAACAATTTACAGCGTCATGGGTTACTGATTCATTTGAACCGATAGATCAGGATGTATACGTAAATCGAAAAAGGAAAGAATAATTTTTACCAAAAAAGCACACATCGTAAGTGTTTATTTAGATGTAATGAAGTTTGTTTGTTTGTGAAAAATCCAAACTTATCAACCTTCATATTTATTACACGAATTTTTCTTTATTTATTTATTTATTTTCATTATAATTGATAGACTGTTTATCTGAAAGAAGTATTATGTTGAATTATTCATAAGAGAGGAATTAATTTAGAAAGCTTGTTAATATTAATTTTTCGCTGCCATTAGAATGACACATTTGATTAAAATTGCAGGATGGGAGAAGGATCTTCCATTATTAATTGGAACAGGGCTCAAACTGACAATGTTTGTTTGACCTGCGTGAAGTGAATTCATATTTTTACGAAAAATCATGATTTTTATAAATCCGTGTTCGGAAAAAATATAAAATTGAATCATAGCGAATAGCCTTCCTGTCTTTTAAAAGGAAATTCGTTATATGATTCGGACATTTATCAAGTTGACAATTTTGAACAATCTCGCCTGCAAGTAACAAAATTAATTATTCATCTTTGTTTGTAAATACCAATGATAATATTAAATCTATAATAGAACTGAATTTAATATTGTCAATTACCATACACTACAATAATTCCTTATGTACACATTCTTACTGTAAGTTCAAAACAATACTTGTTTCCCATTTTGCCTCGAAATAAAAGCGTTTATTTCTTATAACAAACGTAATATAATTACACACACCCATAAAAGCGGGACAGAAGCTTGTCAACAGATCAAAAGTTTGATAAGTGAGTTTGCGACGCATAGTTCCCTAAGCAAACTTCCGTAAGGTCCAACTTAGTTAACATTCGAGTATATCCGATTACGCGCAAACTTCGCATGTACAGCCTCTGGTGATAATTTCAAGTATGGACTGGCGAAAATTGGGCCACTTACCCCCTCTTATATTGTGTGTTTCATATAATGAGATGAAAAGAAAATTAAAAGAACAAGACAAAAAAAAGTTATTTTAAGTCGACCTACATCATAAATCGGCATGTACATAGATAGCCTCTAGTGATAATTTGGCTAATGGATAGGGCGAAAATTGGACCACCTACTTTGATTTTGTTTTGTGAAATAAGGTCCTAAGGTCCTGGTAATAATTGGAACACAGCACAGCCGCTGGTGATAATTATAAATATGAACTGCTTGAAGTGGCCTACATATCCCTTACAATTAGATTAAATTATAATTAAATTAAAAAAATATTATAATACTATACTAACACACTGGCAAAACCGTACAAATCCTTAGGAATAAATATGTGTTGAAAAACCTCTTTGTTTTTACGGACCAAATAATAATGTCACCAATGTGGTATTGGGGCTAGCCCCAATAAATATCTCTTAAAATTATATCAAAGAAAACATTATTAAATAACGATCATCGTTAAGTGGGAATGTATCTCTGGTGGCAATTTCTAAGTGAGGTAATACAATTTGTGAGGGTGACCTAATGTATGACCATCCATCCATTCGAACACTATGGCAAGTCGTTTAGTTTCAAACTAAGTTGATAAATATGTTTTTATATAAGGATATATGGTAACATTTATCATACTAACTTTTAGTTCAACATTTGAATTTAGTAATTGTCAGATCATTTTTCTCTTATTAGCGACACGCATCTGCTTCGCACGGGTGCAATGCTGATACTAAATACACCACAAAAATATTGTGATCTTGTATATAAAAATTAGTACATTATTTTTACAAATGTCGCGGTCGTAGAGTTCAGCCTGCCAGCAATGTAAATATAAAAATATATAATTGACGACATCACATTAGATACCTCAAAAATAATAGTATTTCTGCACTATTTAATGAATGTTCTCATACATATAAACCTTCCTCTTGAATCACTCTATCTATTAAAAAAACGCATCAAAATCACATGTGTAGTTTTAAAAATACAAGCATATAAAGAGACATAGGGACAGAGAAAGCTACTTTGTTTTATACTGAATGATGAATATCCAAATTTTAAATCTATAAGTCATCTGCATTTTTTTCGCAGCACTTTTGTAATGCCTCATATAACATAGATAAAAACTTAAACGCCATAAAATATGAACCCCGATAAATGTCTCTTAAAATTGATATCAAAGAAAACGTTATTGAATAACGGTCAGCGCCGTTAAATTGTGAATGTATTTCTGTTGGCAATCTCTAAGCGAGGTAATACAATTTGTGAGGGCGACCCTATATATGACCCTCCATTTAGACATTATACCAGTTAGTTCAGTCTCTAAAAGTTTTGAGAAAAAAGTTTTTGTATGGGAAATTAAATAAATATTCTGGGACATTTTAACACAACGCTACCTAGTCCCAAACTAAGCAAAGCTTGTACTATGGAAACTAGATAACTGATAGACATACATACTATAGATAAATTAAAACCCAGACAGTAGAAAATTACAATGTTCATCATATAATAAATTTCTACTCGTGGGGATCAAACCCACACCCCCGGCGCAATAGACCCTTGCCAACCCACCGCGCCAGTCGGGTTGTCTCAATTTGAATATTATTAAAATTTCCATCAAGTTTATTTTACCACCATAATGAAAATATCGGGTGTCGTGAAAAAACTGACCTGCGCTGAAAATATAATAGACAACTTCAATTAGCATTTACTGACAAAATGTTTTCAATAAAAATCTTTACTGTTAGTGTAATCGCAACCTCACTGATGTGCTCGTAGAATGGTGCCATAATATGATTGACAATTTCAAATTGGATTCTTCCCCATATGTTTTAGAAATTATAATAACATTTTAGGTTTATTAATATTCCCAATCCAAAGTGCAAGGTAAAAGTATGACTGTTTAAAAAAAGCAACGTCTACGATAGTGAAAAGATCCAGAAGGCCAGATATATTTTGGAACGCGTATACGGGATATTTACTATAAACTCCTACTAAAGTAGAATCATAGTTGCGTAATATACTAGCAAATTTTATTAACCAGAAGTTTTTGTTGATTAAAACACAATTTCATCGCCAGAAAATGGCGCTTACTATAGTGAAAAGGTTGTTGGAAAGCCAAAAAGATGCTTTTAAAATTACTACAGACACCCGAAAATTTGTACAAAAGCTACTACAGAGTTATTTAACAAGATTAAATAAAAATCACATCACCTAGAACTAGTGTTTTTTTTGGGAGATTGTTTTTCTTCCCAGGACCACACTAGTAAAACAAAGGAAATTTTTCTTGTTTTGGACACCTTTGAAGCTTGAGAATACTTTCATTGATTTACTTTCAAAAGAAGGATATAGAAAAATGAAAGGTCATAAAGATAACTCAATAGCAAAGTTAAGGGCAATTACCGGTCAACAACCTTCATTGATATAGATTTGGCAAAGTTCCCAAAAAACACGAAACTATCTATAATTACTCATATAGTTTGACATGTAGCCTTAACTTTTATTTGTGGATTTATTGAATTGAGTACAATGAACTTGTAGTACCTTATTTTTATCAGGAGTTTTCGCAGACTTACGTACATAAATTTAACGATTTTTTTAAAATATTTGAATAGTTTGTGTTAACTGTTCTCTTTGAGTTTATCTAACGAGACACACCCATTAAATGAGATGGGTGTTTCTTAATGTTTCCAACACACAATAAATTATGTTTTAATAGAAAAAATTAATTGTTATTCTTTGATTTTGGGGTTTTAATTTATCACTGATCTTTAGATACATTGGTATATACTTTTTAAATAGGTGGGAATAAATAAATGATGATTGTTTTTCCAAAACAAATACACACCCATACATACATTCAAACTTAACTCGATAACAGTAGTAGGTAAAATTCAAACATTTTCAGAAAAATTTCATTTTCTGGCAAGGCAATTTCCCTGAATGGGGCCACGCAATATACCGAACTATTGGCCCCATTGTTGAACGAATCATCCTGTTACCTATTTCGGTGTCACGTGACCCTTACTGACGCTAACCCTATTTAAGAAGGTAATATTTTCGAGAAAATGAAGATTGTCAAATTCTTTATTATTGAACAAAAATTAAATCGTTCAATAAATAAAGATTTAAGATTTTTGGGAAATCTATGCAGTGTGAAATAAAATTAGTTCAAGCTATAGACACTTAATTTAAGACATAAAAAATATTGGTGTTAATAAAACCGTGAACAAACTATGGAAAGATGATACTGCTTTATGATAGATATTAAGAATTGTTATTAATCGACTTTCAAAAAAAGGAAGGAAGATCTCGATCGTATTTTTTTATGTTTGTTACCGCCTATCTCCAGAATTTATGGTTCGATATTGGAATATTTTATGTTGCATTCGAAAGAGTAGTGTCAGTGTGGTCCCATAAAAATTTAGTTCAAGTCTGATCATCCATGTGGAAGATATTTCAGGGAACTCATCGAAAATCGGTGCAAAATCTTGTTAAATTAAAAATAGGAAAAGGCATCGTCATTATGAGTGAACAATATTCTTATGTGAAATAAGTTCTATAAACATTTGGCACATATAGAATGGTTACCTTCTGCCTAGTAAAATTTTACTATAAACATACATTTTCCTATAAAATTTTAAGTAATTAATTTCTTAAAATTGTCTCAATTTAAAAAGAAACAACGCAAGATTAATTAACTTCAACACAAAGACGAATTATTTTAATCCATCCTAAGGTAACATTAAGCTACTCTGCATAACAGTACCCCAGGGTCCTACAAATTAAGAGACCTCTACTTAATCCCATCACTTGTAAACGTCTTAAACTTGGCTCATATATAAATATCAACCTTATAATAATGCATAAGAGTTTAAAATCAGTTGTCACGATGATTTCCTTGTCCTTCAATCAGGGTTGCCAGATATTTATTTACGTTAATAAAAAAGTATAACGCTAGTGTGAAAATAAAGCAACTCTGTCTATTTTGTGTGTATAATAAAATCAAAAATTATTTTGTATAATTTTATATGTATTTCATAAAAGTTATAATCTAAGTAAAAGTCTGTGTAAGTAATATTTTTGTATGAACAAAAAGTTCTTAAGCCTTGAATTTTTAAATAGTGTCATATTATCAAATAATTGAAAATATATTCGTGTGTAACAGTACCCTAAAAAGAGTGACAGTCTCTCAATATAATTTATTTAGTTCGAAACTGTGCTCAGATGCTTTGACTCATAGTACATAAAGTTTACAGTAAAATTACTCAAAAAGACGTAAACCAAAAGTGTAAAGTGAGGTGAATAATAAATAAATAAATAAATATTCCAGGACATTTAACACAACGCCACCTAGTCCTAAACTAAGCAAAGCTTGTATTATGGGTACTAAATGACTGATAGACATACTTAAATATACTTTATTTTTGTAAATACATACATACTATAGATAAATTAACATTCAGACAGTACAAAATTACAATATTCATCACATCATAATTTTCTGCTCGTGGGGATCGAACCCACACCCTCCGGCTCAATGGACCATTGCTGAACCACTGCGCCAATCGGGTCGTCGATTATGATGATGTCATTGTTATTGTAATGTAACATATCAAAGTGACAGTTGGCAACCCTACCTTAAATCCACGTGAAATCACGTCGCCCAGCCCCGAGGTGAAAATTTGGCGGTTCATTTGTCCCGGGAAATGGGAAATCCCTGGGGATTGGAAGAACCCATGGGATAACGATGGAACTCGCTTTGCTCGCTGTTACGGTAATGGAAAATCGAGTTGAGATTATTTATGAGTTTGTTATATGTTGAGTTATTTATTATTTTACCTGTGTGGCGACGGTATACATTTGTCGTCAACCCATTTCTACCCGTGGGTGTCGTAAGAGGCGACAGAGGGTAATTCTGCTGCATAACATCTTCAACAATAAAGTGTGTATAAACAGTAGGAGCCGAGCATTGCAAGATTGGGCCAAGTTCGCTAAGATAGGCCTGAATATTTATCTCATTCACGCCCATTATTGTTAGAGGTAGCATACAACATCTTAATAAAAATTTTTCGTTTTTTTATCTACATCACGTAATAAAAAATCAATGACTTAATAATTTCAAGTAAGATAAAAGGGACAATTATACCGGTACAGTGAGAATCATTCAAGGCATTGAGAGATGTTACGGCTGGATAGTTAAAACTCATAAAGGAAGGCAAGGCGAAATTCTCTATACATACCATATAATTTATATAATTCTATTCAAATTTCGAACAGGTTCTAGTGATATTGGTATAGAGAAATCAGGCTAATGGGAAGTCGTAGTTGGTTACTCAAGTCACAAAGGAGTCAGCAATCCTTTGCATCCATTCCATATGCTGACTAGCCAATGTTTAATGGAAGGCAGAATGCTACGTTCTGTGTACATTCCAAAATAAATTCAATCCTTTTTTCCGGTTTCCTAAGTTTGTGTTCATCTATACTAATCTTATAAAGCTGAAGATTTTGTTAGAACGCGCTAATCTCAGGAACTACTGGTCCGAATCGAAAAATGTTTTTAGTGTTAGATAGCCCATTTATCGCGGAAGGCTATAGGCTATATCACGGGAGTGAAGCCCTGAGGCGCAGCTAGTATTTCTATATAATGAATCTGTCTTGATTTTCTTTTAAAAAACAAAATCAGTATGACGGTCCATTGAGAATAATTTAGGCCAATGAAACGGTACGGTTGGTGAGTCACAAGTCACAAAGGATTACTGATAGCCCAATGGACGAACTGGAAGGCAATTTTCTACGTGCTTAATGATGATTGCAATCAAACGCAGATAATTTACAAAGCTTTTGACAATTAACAAACGGTTAAACAATTGTCTCTTTAGTTAATGAGTTTAATGATTTTTAACCATTCATTCCTAAATTAATTTTAAACAAAGATTTGTTTATGTCATCTTTGTTTTCCTGTACAATAGGATTTCCTGATATTATTAATTTAGTTCATAACAATTTGGAAGGTAGTTAAGATATAGACATTCTCAGACGCGACCTTTCTTTTGTTTGTTGATATTCCGTAATGAATATAAATAGCAGCAGAAGATTGGCGTGCAGCAGTATTGCAATCCCACCTCATTCCTCTCCCATTCTGTTCTACTCCTCTCCCAATTTCCCATCTTATCCCCGTTTCTTCCTTCAAGCCGGCAAGGCATCTGCAACACTTTGATGTCGTAGATATCCATGAGCTGCGGTCAATCACCTAATATGAAGTGAACCGCATTGTCTTGCCCGCTGTGACATAAAATAGAAAGACAAAATATATGTATAAGTTATAGTATTAAAAAATACACCCAGTCCATGTTTATTCTAAGATTTTAAATAAAATTTTTCCCTAAATCTCGTTTTATGAAAAGTACGCTATACTTAAGGGTACTTAAAATGTAGAAATTAAACCGAGAATTTTCATAAGTACACAATTTTATTGAAGCTAAATCTTAGAACAATTTATAGAACTTAGCGCTAATCGTATTTAAGTACTAAATTAACAGATCTTCAATAATTCTCTCTGTCTCCGATAATAACTTAAAAGTTCTTTAAGCTTTTAAAAGGTACTTTAAACACTCATTGAATGTATATTTTACAATTTTTGAATAATCGTATCAAGCAATAAAATTTTTTAAAGGGTTTTGAATGCGGTTTATTATACATCATTATTTAACCCGACGTTTCGGAGACTTTACAGCGTGACTGAAAAAAGTGTTTTTATTATATAAAGTATTCGCGTTAAAACAAACACAAGAAAATACTAAATAACAAAATTATTTTTATTTTCTTTCGTAGTTCTATTAAGAAAGAAGAAGTTTTATAAAGCAGCCTAAACGTTATGGAATACCACTATCATTTATTCATAATATTACATTCATTCGCTATAAATGCGTGTGAAATTCTACTATTCATATTTTTGTTTGGTTATTGTTCAATATAAAGTTGCCGGAGTATTCTCATTGTACCCTTATTTTAATTTACCCTTAGTTATATTTATATTTTATTGACTGCCTTATTGGCCTAGACACCCTTCGATCTCTAAAGGTGTCAGTTTCAAAAAACCGGGTGGGTCTAGAAAAATCGGTCCTGAGTCAGGAAATTAGCACTGTTGGTATACCCTCCTGTCTCGGAGGACTCTCTGAACATTTGGCACTGCACAGTGCGCATGATCAACCACCGGTCGTATCGGTTTTCCATTCCATCGGATCATGAGAGTAAAGATATAGACAGTACACCAGTGCTTGCGCTCACACTTGTGCACTATAATATCTCCCGCGCAGCTGGCTGGTCTCTGCAGAGATTGATTGCCGTGGCCAAAACCCAGTCAATAGTAACTATCGATGTTTAGACATTTTTGAAATGGACCTTTACTATTCCTTAACCCACGTCAGTTTGAGCTTAATTCTGATCACACTTCTGAAACGCCACCTGTAAGAATATTATCCGTTGCTTAATAGAAATCGACGGCAAATCGCAGATCTAAGTCACGTATCATTTACGTAAAATGCTTTTACATACGAAAATTGCCCCAAAAGGGACTTCATTTACGTTTTCGCATCACGTAGCTATTCCTTTAGAATTTTTTCCTTGGAGTTTAATAAAGGATTCTTATGTAAATAAAGTTGATACAAGCACGAATATGTAAGTCTTGAATTGGTTCCAACTCTTGAAAAATGATAGGAGTTTACGAGATATTTGCTTTGGGGATTGATTGTTTTGTTTTTATTTTGTTCGAAGAAGAATTTTGAGAGAATACATACTATACTTTTAACTGAGTAGAGAAGTTTATGTACTCAACTAAATTTTGCTCGGGATAAGTTTTATAGTAAAGTTATTGCCAAATTATACGAAATCATAATAAATTGTAGTTTACGTATTTGTCTAATGTTTAAGCTATATTACTTTAAAATTGAACACATTATAATAATGAACGTATTTAAAAAAAATACAACACTTAGTCGCTTCCAAGAAATGAATGGAAAGTTTTTTAACTCTACAAATATAGATGTTATTTTAATTCTATATTTTGCCCAATCTATAATGTCTACGTTTTAAGTGTTATTGTTGTTTTATGAATCTGCATAAACACAAATCATTTTGTATATCTACAAAGAGACCGACATTACTTTCATATAGTAATGTAGATTTTATCCCAAATTTCACTCAGCGCAAGGCGTCCTACGTGACATCACAAGTCACAACATTAATATTTTTTCATAACAGAATTCTATTTTTAATAAAACGTGTTCCCGTGAATCTATGACATTTTCGACAATGAAATATTCATCAAAAGCCTGCAGAATTACAAAAGCAGAGCAGAATAATAAACGTAAATTGTTCTTATCGTGTTTTAAATTAAAACGACGTTTTTTAGTATTAAATATTTTCTATTCCGCTTAGCACACTTCAGAGCTTTTGTAGGAAAATATAATTTTAATATAAAGTTTATATATGAAAATTTTCATATAATTGTATGAAGGTTTGGAAATGTTTTAAAGGGGGATTTTAATTTAATTATCTTAAGAGAACTTTAGTTTACTTTTATGCAGATGAGTTTATAAAAGTACATTGTTAAGAGCCCGCCATAGGCCAAATGGCTTCGCGAGATCACTAATATTATTAGTAATAATGGATCGAATATTTCGAAATTAAAATGTAGCAAAGTTCAGGACTATTGCCTGCGATCATCTTAACAGAAACACGATTGCATAAAATTTTCTCGATAGAAAAAAATTGCAAAGTTGGGTCCAAATAAATTGTAGAACATTGATTACTCAATAAATACATTTAACTGAACGTTGGAAATTTGTATTTAATTTGTATTTGACCTAACGCAGGGTTCATCTAACTTTTTTTTTAAATTAACCTTATATATTCTTTACAAAAAGGGAATAACTATAAAAAAGCCCGCGCGCACTTCATTCGCCACTGAATCATATCTACCTCTCACTCACGCTGCGGCTATCGGACGGGGAGGTTGTGTCGCTTGCGCCCAGCTCGCCCGCACGCACACACTCAAACAAATATACGACGCGAAATAATGAAAATAAATAATATTTCGTGCGTAAAACATTTTTAGCGTTCCGTAGCAGTAGCTCGCGTTGTGGAAACTAATATTATAAAGATGAAATATTTGATTTTTTTGTTTGTTTGAATTGAATAGGCTCGATAACTGCTGAACCGCTTTTGATGAAATTCAAGTTTTGAAATAATAGATGGCTGACAGTTTTTTTTTTATTTATACTCTAAATTACAACAAACTGGGTATCATTTAACCAAGGTAATTGGGGGTGGTATTTATAAAAAATTTATAAGTATATATAAGTTGCAAATTAAAGATGCGGCTGAATTTAAAAATTATATTCTATAGAAATATGGGCCTCGATTCCTAGGTCATTTGGGGTGCTTACTATGAAAATGGTATCAATTATGAACGCTTCTGTTCATAATCCCGTGCCCGTAACATATGCTCAATAAAGCCCTTTTGCCTTACTTTTGTTTGAAACCGCAACCGAAGCCGAACTTTCGGTTCTGATCTCAGTTTCGGCCGAAACCGAAACCGAAACCGAATCTTACACAAACATATTAAAATGTTCTGTTTTATACTGAAGTTTAATGTATTTCTTACA
>LQNK01000168.1:428858-456316 GCA_001586405.1 Phoebis sennae | reverse complement strand
GCAAGTATCGTTTGCGTAACCGTTGCTGCTCCACTTTTCTCATAACCCGACTAAAATATAACGTTAACAATTAGAAAGTAAGTGTTCACTTAAGTGGGGTATTTAATATTGTCGCATTTAATGTGCGCCAAATGCTATACAGTTTTTATTCCTAAGACCGTAAGCTCCGATAGCCGTGATCGTCTAGTGGTTAGGACCCTACGTTGTGGCCGTAGTAACCCAGGTTCGAATCCTGGTCACGGCAGCGAAAGCTGTTACGGCGGAGCTTCTTTTGTTTGTCCGTCTATCCATCTTTACCTTAATAAATTACACATTAACATAGTGTAATTTATGAAGTGAAAAAACAAGGTTTTAATACCGTGTTATTTTTGTTTATTTTTTCTAAAAGAAAAATCTCAAGTCTCAAGCAAAGTCCCAAGAAAATTCTATTAATTAAACATTTAACGATGTAATTAGTACGTAATATAAGCAACGTTCCTATCAAGCATTTAATATAAATAAGTTCATTCATAAATAAGTACAGATCAACGCAAAACATATTGTGGAGATTTTTTTAAACGTATGCAAACAAAAAATAAATGATATAACACTGTAAATAGTGTATATCTTAAATTTAAATTATATTTCTGAACCGTCATAACGTCCTGTATCTGCAGGTGCATCTTTTACACCTCATTCTGTATATTGGCTTCTTTTTAAAAACATAATATTATATTTCACCAGTTTAGAAATGAGACATTAGGAGGATGAATTATGACATGTCTTTTTAAAAAAGTATTGGTTATTATTTTACGGTCGTGTAAAGCCAGGTAAGATCATCTAGTGGATAATCTATACTAATATTATAAAGAGGAAAAATATGCTATATATTCAATATTATGCTACAGGAGGAAAGTCGCGTGGATCAGCATGTAACGTTATAAGCTTATTTTTTAAAAAAAAGTTATATTTTCTTTATCCCCAGGTTATAAATCACTCGTAATGATCCTCAGTCTAGAGCTTGAATCCATTAGACCTCACACCTTATAAATTGATATTTATAACGAAAATAGCGGCTATGAACAATTTTTACACTATGGAAGGTCATTTTGCCGTCATAACTGTAAAATTTCTTTGTCTGCTTTTTGCACGTCGTAAAAAGTATTTAAAATTTTTTGGTGGGATATTTTAAAGTTTCATATAAAAATTGACATTTACTACAATGTTAAAACAATTTAAAAAATCACTCAAAGTTTTATAGATGGGAAGCCCGTAATATGATTTTTTTCCCTCATCGTGGACTCGGTAGGTTTTCATAATAGTTATAGTTTTTAAATTAATGTATAAAACGAACTCGGCTCGGTTTGGCGAGATTTTTATTGGAACAAATTGGCACCAAAAAAAATATGTTTTACCCCCATAACGGATTCGGTTGATTTTCATAATATTTATTACAGTTTTTAAATTAATGTTTAAATTGAGCTTAAAATGAGCATTATCATTGTTGAGTTGTTTCCGAACTTTTAACCAAAATCTCAACAACAAGACATAATATTTTATTTATAGTAGTATTATAATAATCAGTTGGATCTTGGGAATTTCGGATAAGAGAAATGAACTGTAAAAAGTTAAGTGTCCGAGCAATTTTGAGACATTAAGCTTAAATTATTGTAAAATGTGTTTATTGTTTTGAGACCAGTCTCAGCACCGAAAATGCAAGTATTTTAAAGTAAAAATGTCATATTTTTCTTTTGATATGATGGTTGTAGAGTTATGTTTTTGTTCTCGCGTCGAAAATGTTCTATGTTTTTTCTTCGAGAATTTCCATCCACAAACATCCGTATGGATTACGTGTTTCCATATAGATAAGGCAAAGAATGAGGGAAAGCAATAAGGAAACGAAAGATTAGGGATTTGGACAGAGACGATTGCATTTTTGCTAACACAATGTCGATCCTGAATTTCGATGTGGATTTTTTTAAGCAATTAATTGAAGCGTTGATAATATATAGCGAAAAATCGTCCATCTCTGAAATTATTGCATTGCCTATGTATTGGCTTAAAAAATCAATATTTTGAACAAGAGGGGACCAATAAACTGGCCCTTACCATAAGAACTCACAACGCCAGGGCCTCGCAAATGTGTTGCCGGCCTTTTAAAACGGAAAAAGTTCTTCTCTTCAAGATTCTCATATCATACACCCTGATGGTGGTAAAAAAATTAAAAATCATTAAATAAAATAAGTACGAGTATATCAAAATTTATTCAAGAATTACATAAGCTTCTGCTATGAAACTGAGCAATCTAAACAAGCGTTAACGTCAAAATCTTAACGATAAAATTACCAACGAGCGAGAAATCTGAAAAAACCAAAAGTGCAGCAAAATGTTGTCTAGACAAAGCGATTCCTCCGTAATATCTCGTTATATCTTTGTTCCTTTTCTCTCGAGGATTCCCGATTAGAAAAGCTTTTAGATACAATAATACGACCGTCTTTTAGAATACGCTTTGGGAATTTTATATTCGGTATTGTGGTATCTGCAGTATCGACTATATAAATGTTGTGGTGAAATACTGCATATTAGCTTTGGTTTGCGTTCTTTGAAAAGATACTTGAGAACATTTTAGTAAGAGCGTTTTAACTTTTTAAGATTTCTATCACTGATCATTGGGTGTCACTATAACTGTCGTGATTAAAATAAATTAAGACTCAAATATCGACAAAAAAGGATAAATGAGATTACATTTTAGCACATTAAGCTAAATGTCCACTGGTTGGAATCGTACGTATTCATTATTTGTATAGAAAATGCGATCCGAACGATGCGAATCAGAGGACGCACTTGTGTGACTTTCTATACAAAGAATATTACGTTTCGTCAAATAAGATGCGTCCAACGCGTACGATAGCGAACTGTGGACGCTTAGCTTAAATAACATTAGATTTGCTCATTTATTCTGTAAATAGAGTGTACTGTTACTGTTATATTTTTTGTGAAATACCGTCCGAGTCATGCCCTTCAGGCATGCAACATTCCCTTCCTGCAACAGCCCAAACCAAGGTTTGTGATCCCCTTAAAAAAGGGATGCCCTTAGGCATGTCGCTAGCTTAGGCGAACCTTCAGTTCACCTGTAACGACCGCGTCAAACAGAAGCCCTTCTGGCTCACTTTGATAATCACCTCACAAATTATATATGTTTATATTTTTTTTCTTTTGGAGGCGACCTTTTATCAGAATAAGTAAATTTTTCATTACTCCACAGAAGATAGCTATAAGGTAATATTAATATTATTGAGTATTTTTTGAACAAAATTACCAATTTATTTTATCTATTTCAGACTTCAGTGATGCATCGCAATGTACGGTAACTGGAGCGAGGAGGGGGCGGTGGAAGGGACTCCGGCGCATCTCGCTGTGCTCATCGCATCCTACGTGCTGGTGTCTGTCGTTGGTATTATAGGTGAGTCTAGATCTATCTATAGTGCTTAAAAGTAATTTAAGAATAATAATAATTTGTAACCGAAAATAGAAATACAATAATTTGAATACGAACTCTTGCTCTCACACTAGGATTCCCTGTGTTGTGAGAGCAAGTTCCTTCCTAATGCACAATAGTAAAGAACAAATTATGTATACAATTTATTTTAGTTTAAAAATACTACTAAAAGATATATTATTAAAAAAATTACAATTTTAAATATTTGTAATTTTACTGAGTAAAAAATAATATAACAATTTTATTTATATATTCCTATCCATACAACATTACGAAAATATAAATTTATACAGTTATTAGAGGTAATTTGAGGCCAAGAGAACCATAGTTGCCTAACATTTGTGTATCTTGACAGAACCAGGTTAGCCTAAAAGTGATACAACGAATATGCACTACATAGCACATAGAATAATCTAAGGCTAACTTGGTTCTGTCAAGATGTTCAATTTTTACTGGATAAAATAATAGACCCATTATTGTAAAAAATGGTGGGACTACTATGGTTCTCATGGTCTCATTAAATAAATGGTGCTCGCATATAATACAAAAGAATAAGTAAAATTTTAAGCCTCACCATTGCATTTCTCCTTATTCATGATTTTCCATCATTTTCGACGTCAATCTTTAAGGCCTTCTTCGTCTTGAATGTCCTAACATTCTTTTATTTTATCTACCAATCTAATCTAATGTTTAATTAAAAAAAGAGTTTATGGCTTCATATTTATGGCTATTTAATAAAAATGAAGTAAAAAAAATGCTTTTAATAACGTGGCATATCTTTATTTAAGGCAATGTCAGCCTCATGGCGGCGCTAGCTTCCAGCGGAGCCTCCAGGCTGCGAACGCCGCAGCTTCTCAGCGCGTGCGCAGCCGACCTCCTCGTGTGCGCTGCCAGTGCGCCGCTGGCTGCCACGCGGGCTGCACGCATCCAGCACCTGCCCTGTCATGTGACGTATTATATTGAGGTATTCATTATTTCAGACAATGTCAATAATGGCTTTCCAACGCAAAATACCGTCCAAGCTAGCCTCCTGTTTTTCTATTAAGAACTATACCTGTAAAGATCGAATTCCCTTACTAAAATTACGTTGTTATTTTTCATAATTAATCAAGAAATTTTCTATTCAAAAAACAGACTCACAACTTAACTTCTTAAGATTTAACTTCTGAAGTTTTTCAGTACTTTTTAGAAAACTCTATCTCTTAAAGAAAGTTAAATTACATATTTTACCACTGGTCACAAGGTGAGAACGATTTTGAGAACAAGGTGAGAACCATAGCTATCAACAACAACCCTCTCATCCTCTCATCAACCCTCCACATGACAGTCGTGCATATTCATTCAGTGGATATTGCTCTTTGCTAACTGTAACCCGATGTGAATGCAAGTGTTTTCAAAGAACACTTCACATTTCAGTCTTCCAGTCTTTATTAAGAGCAAAATGCAGTTCAAGTAACATCACGAACAGACCCTTCTCTTATATAGATATCCTAACTTGCAACTTTCTTCAAACAATTATATTAAACTTCGGAACATATTATAAGTATAAAAGCGAGGATATAAAGTTTAAAGATTCACTTTATAGTTCTCAGTCTGGCGTTTATATCCCGACATAATTTTATTGAATTAATTTCTCTGAGTAAGGTTAAAAGGATCAAATCTCATTTAGGTACGTAAATGGACTTTTATCTTGTGTTGTAACAATGAAGCTTTGTTGGTGAGTTTTCATATATGTAAATGCTTATTTGAATAAATGTTTTTACGGAGGTTCTTACAGCTAAGAGCTTATGACGCTACATTAAACCGTAATGTTTGTGCTCGTTACACTATATTTGTCGTAATATTTAATTCGTATACAATCATTTGTGGCGCTTTATAATACGTAATACTCGCGTTATAGTTTAAGATAACAAGATTTGTATTTATAAATTTAAATTTAAATTCTTGTAAATTTCATATAGTTTATTTTATTACGGCACTTCAATTTCTCAAGTATAAGATTTTTTTTATATTTTTGTCGCGTTCGACAGTAGAAAAATAAATAGCTTATGTATCTAACCACTTTGGTTAAGGTAAACTACCTGAAAAAAAATTACATATGCTTAGTTTCTTTTGAAAGCGTAAGTCTATAGCTTATCTATAATAAACGTGGCGTTAACATAACCAATAATAACTTTTTGCTAAATAGAACCGATTTCCTCCCTCTAAAAAGTAGAAAATAACTTTTATTTTATTTTTGTTGAAATCTATGCAGTCTGCGCAAAATCTTGTTAAATTGAAAATAGATAAAGGCACTGAAAACGATTCGTATCGAAAAGGAACCGCCTTAGTGACTATTGACAGTCAATAACACGATGCTAGTTTTCCCCTTAATTATAGGGATATATGACATTTTATTTTTTTTCGCAGTCGTTCCCAGTAGCAGCCAGCACGCTGTCGCTGGTTGCCATGGCAGCGGACCGCTGCGGGGTTGTCCGGCGCGGCCGAGGATCCCTCTGTTCACGGCCCTTCTTAGCCGTGGGCTTAGTTTGGATATCCGCACTATTATTAGGTAAAACATACTATAGTTACATAGAATTATCATTATAACGTAGTATTTTCATGAGGTTAAGTTATGGTGCCTTGGGGTCTCTGGTTGTCATAGCAGACGCGGTTTAGGGTCCCTGTGTTTGCGTCCCTTCTTTGCAGTGGGCTTACTTCAAATATATGCTTAATTATCAGGTAAAACATACTATAGTTATACAGAACAAAGCTTATAAAGCAGAATTTTGATGAGGTAAAGTTATTGATTAAGACACACTTTAGCTAATCATAATCATATAACTATAGTTTTTTATAATTGAATTTGCCACATTTGGTTATAAGTATATTGTCGTTAACGTTGACTTTATTTCAATATTAAAAATCTTTGACCACTGCGATCTATTTGATCCCAAGGTTTGTTATCGAGAAATTGTATATCTATATGCTAAGTATTGACCAAATTTCAGAGGCGCAATTTAGGAATCGTGATATTATAAGTTCTCGATATCGCTTAGAAACCACGATTAATTAAAAGTAAATGAGCAAATGAAACATGAATAGATTCAGGCGTGATCACTTATAATGCTATTGAGTGGGACAACCACAAATGTGTACACATTATTACGCATTCGTGGTTTTGAGGACGCCATTACACGTTTAATATGCGTCGACATACCCAAAGATTTTGGTATAATCTGATAATTAGTAGCTTCAATCTTCATTTAGCCCGAGGGTTTGGATTAACAGAAATACAATGATATTTATTTCTTTAATATGTAACATGCAATTAAAGCTCTATTTGACCGACCGAAGCCAGGTTTGAGAGTGGAGATGGTCGGCTGATTGTATGTTTTGGATGTAAGTTTGAAAAACTTGGTACCACGATAACTTGAGTGTTGTTTAACAGATCTTTATTAAATTTCATACACAAATAGTATAAAAATTCGATTACGAAGATGAGTGACATCGGTAGGGAGTTATGAAGGGGGGGTCAAATAGGTGTTTATTCAATCATACCTTGAGTATGTAATTGATAGAATAATGAGTATTAAAGATTTTTTTGTCCTTAGGTGGAGTAACAGTGATAGCAATATGCCTATCCTGTCCTCCGCTAGCGGCAGCGCACGCCATCATCACATATTGCGTCCCAGTCATAGCCGTCACCAGGTGCCACTGGGCGGTGCGGGTCAAGCTCACCGCGTTGTCGCTCACAGCGCGAGCGGCGCACGGCGAACTGCCCCTCCCTGTACCTCTCATACGAAGACCGACACACGTCATCATAGTCGCTGGCGTGGGGCCGAGGGAACGACGCGACGCCGTCGATGTCGGTGACGTCAGAGCGAAGAAGTTACAGCCCAGCCTTCTCGGCCCACAGCCTCAGACGTCAACGCTGCGCTCAAGACGACGTCTCGGGAACGTGTTGATTGGAATAGCTGCAATATTCGCCGCGTGCTGGTGTCCGCATGCCGCTATAGTGATATGCAGCGCGTTCGGATTGAATGCGCCCATAGTATTGTGTCAGTACGCGTTGCTGCTCGGCCACGCGCATTCAGCGCTGAACGCAGCGGCGTACTGGGTGTTGAACAGACACGCGCTGACCGCCGCCTGCGCCGCGTGGAGGATGCCGCAACTCCGGGTTAGGGAAGAACGACCGTCGTCCACTAACGAGGCGGCTCTGGGAGCTTTCCACCCGCGCCTCGCCCGTCCCGCCCCCTCCCCGCGCCCGCCCCCCTCTAGCTTCCTATATTGATATACATTTATCTTCTAAGCTCTTTCGATCTGTGATTCCTGTCTCTCAGTGCCTCGTATAGTCTACGCGCGGGAGCGCCGCTCGTTTCGTCGTTGTAAATGGTTGTTTATGATTTTATGGAGAATAATATCCGTGAAGCAATAAAGTGTATGAAACACTTACGTGTGTTTTATTGTTTGCGAACGGCGATGTAAATGGAAGCAATAATACCTTACTGGAGATATTGTTGATATAACACAACATTTCCTCTTTCTACGATTGTGAACTCACACATATAATTTTCCGATTTCCCGACAAGATATTGCAGTCTTATAGGGAGATTTCGGAAGATCTAACAAAATACGACTAGAGCGTATAATAAAATGCCTCACGAATCCCTCTTATATCATTGTTTCTTTATTTTTATGTAATACACAAACAAGCAGATGTGCCACCTGTAGGTAAAGGAAACACGTTGCCCATTATCATTATGGACTACATTATTTATTCTACACCTTTCTCTTTTGTTTCTAAATGGAAAAAAAGTACACATTTTCTAGACTAATGCATATCCTACATCCCATTTATTTAATAACTGAACAATAAAAAAATCATTTTCACTTAACGTAGATCACGTTTCATTGAACGTTCAGAAATGCCATTAAAATATTCTAAGTATTGTGAGTGTACCGCTTCATTATTATACAGAACTAGCTGATCTATGCGGCTTTGCTCACGTAGCATAATGTTATATATATAGCCTATATTACACGTGGATAATGTAGCTTTGAATGGTGAAGCCACTAATAATGAATACATTGTAAACAAAGCTTTCCTCTTTATAATATAAGTAAAGATCGTCATTAGAATTTTATTTACCTAACCTACCGAGTGTTCAAAATTAACAAAATCAATATATTTGAAGAAAATACAGTATCATAAAGGTTTTATTATAAAGACTGTCGCTTAATAACTTCGTCACTATTTTAATAAATTGCCCTCACCGTCATCAGCTGTGACAGAATGCAGACTGTCACGTAAAAAGAACAATAAATTTTAGTGAAAAGGGTCTAAGGTCTAAGAACGATTACGAGTCACTCTTCTATACTAACAACTATATTTTTATACCAGTGCTGAAGGAAAGCAGGATTAACGACCATAAGAAAAATAGCTTAAATATATCTTCATTGTTACGTTATCTTGATATTGAAAGTCGCACCTATCTATTGAAATATTTATTCACTTACCTTAAACACTAATAAAATTTTAAAATACATTTGCTTAACTCAAAACTTGTAAAATTATATTATGTAAAACTTTTCCAAAAAGTTTTCACTCGTTCCTTATACAAATATAAAATAAAATTTACAGTATTTGCTCTGCAATTCAAAAACAAGTACTTTATTGTAAAAACTTTTAAGTACATCGTTTACCTTAACGTAACTACTCAACGATATATTTTATTTTTAATGATACTCTCTCCATTTTGTAAGAGTTGACTGGTAGAGATCGCTACAGAGCGCTAAGAGCGCCTTTTGCTTGCTCTGTATCTTAGTTTTTTATGTAATTATTAAACGTGATAAAGTGTTTTTATTTTAATTAAATGGTTTTTTTCAAAAAGTTTAACTCTATGATTGTAGCACTATTTGAACGAAACTTTAATCTACCTATATATATTATATATTTATGTGAAATTTTAGCTAGATCCTATATTACAGAGGGCAAAAGATCACTTTATTCTACATTAATTTTCTCCGATATCAAAATCGTTTAGCTATGATAAATCCTCCTCATTCCAACCCTGATGAATTTCATTTTTGGAGGTATATTTATCACTCAGCGGAAATTCGACGCCTCAAAGGGAAATTGATGCGAGATTGGCTTGCTTCAGATCATGGGAAATGCGATACTGAATAAATACCTAGGAGTTAACATATTTTATCACCCGTAACGCATTTTTGCTAATAGAGTTTGGTAAATTATTTACTTATATTTAAATGCGTTACGTTATCTATTCATCATTTTAACGAGTTTATTAAGTACATACTAATATAATAAAAATAAAAAAATAATGTTATATAATACGTATTTTTGTATTTTTTTTTACACAGACTACTGCACCGATTTCATAAATCAATTCATTATTAGAAATCTGCATCTCCACTGAGTTACAACATTATGTTACGGAAGCGAAGGCACGTGGCAACAACGGCGCTATTTTAACAAGACCAATACTAAAACATTGTTTTGTGTATGAAATGAATGCTTTGTATGAAGTGGTAATTTCACCCTTAACTGGCTGGTAGAATATGACTGGGTTAATTTTTGTCACATAAAATTTTCTATCTTCTCAGTAAACAATGCCTTCCGAATCGATGGTAATTTAAAAAATATGTATGTCACGTTTACAAAAAGCCTTGTAAAATTAACGATTGAATTGGATTTGAATTTTTTGCAATACTTATTTGACTTCAAAAAACACACAAGAAACACTTTTAGGCACATTTCCTCGATTGATATACGGTTTATTTACTTATTTGATGGACTAATAACAGTTTCAATTTATCTATTCAGTAACATTATTATTGATCTAAAACTGATACTGAAAATAAAGCATGTTATGTTACGGATAAGTATGTAGATAAAATTAGAATTAAATAAAATTTGATACTGATTTTGCTGTCTATAACATCGTGAAATATCAAGATTTATCTTTTAAATAAAATTCATACACCGTTATATAGAGCCAATAAATTATTAAGCTTTCCATAATAAAACCTCAGTAGAGTTTTGGGTCAAAAAGATAAAAGTGAACAGTCAATCCCTATTCTCTATTGAATACCATAGATTCTCTTACATTTTACAGGCGAAGGTTTATGGTAGATTGATCAAAGAGTATGCGGGTGAACCTGACGTCAAGTGATCTTTTGACTTCCTTTCTTTTTATATTAGAGAAATAAAATCACGTAAGCTTACATGACGTGAAATATACTTTATTTAATGCCTTTAGTTACTCGCCTGTATTAAATATATTTGTATTGTTACTTAGTATATTTGCATCATATCACTTTTTTTAGTTAACGATTCGAAAAGCGTAGTGGGAATTACAGCATCTGTTGCGCCATACATTTTGAGTAAATATCAGAAAATTTTGTATTGACTAAGTGTTAATTTTTTATAGTACGGATATATGTAATAAAAAAAAATATGATTTACAATATTTTTTTTTAGATTAATTAATAATACAGTTTTATAAAAAGTCAATATTAAGTAGTAAGTGCTCGATGATGTTTGTTAGCGTACCTCTATCATGTGTGCGAGTAACGTAAAGAAATTTATTCACCTGCTTATCATTCAGCAAACTAAAATATTATACGATTTTATAAACACCTCAAGGTATAAAAAATATTGCCTAACTGTTATTCGTAACGCAAAGTGAAAGTGCTCCAGATAACATTACGCGACCAAATAAAAACGATGTCCACTACTAATAAAACTGTATCAGCAAAGTACCTTCACATTTTGTTGCCATTATATCTATATATAAATCTGTAACTGTATTTTAAACGTTAAGTATCCGCTCCGGTAGCCGTGATCGTCTAGTGGTTAGGACCCTACGTTGTGGCCGTAGTAACCCAGGTTCGAATCCTGGTCACGGCAGCGAAAAGCTGTTACGGCGGAGCGTCTTTTTTATAAAAATTATAGCGAAATATAGGTACATAATAATCATAAAAAAATAATATTTATTTTATTTATTTTTTAATAGAACCGATGACAGATACAGCCAAAGATAACGAAACATTTATCTTGAAGTCTCTGAAAACTTCTCCAGAATATATCTTTAGGAAAATCTATATGAAGAAACATTCTATGTTGTAAATATTTTTTCTTTCACATTAAAAATCATTATTTAAAAAAAATATAAACTTAAACAGGTTTACTTTAAGAAGCAGCAAAGTCTCGCTTTATAAAATAAAATTACAAACTCCTTTGCTTTTCTAAAACTACTTAACAATAATGAACAAAGCTGCTTTTTAATTTTAAGATGCATAATTATAAGCTCCTTAGTTTCATATTCAAAGGAAAATGTATGAAACACGCAATGTTTTTTCTTAAATAAACCAGCATTTTAAAGCCCGTTTCCACACAATAGAATTCATAAAACATGTTATTTCAAAAGAATATTTTTATAGCGGCGAAATATTTTTTAAAATGAGATAGTATGGTGGCATTTGTATCTGAAAATGCAGGTTTTTTAAATTAATGAGTGCACACGTATATTACTCTTGGCCTGAAAAATTACTCTTAGCAAAGAAGTAACGAACAGAATTATTAAATACATATTATCTCATACAAATGAGGAGGTTACGGTAGGATTTTTTTTTTTGAAAAAAAGTAGAAAATACATACTTACATACTATCAGCAGCTATTGAACATGTATATTTTTCCAAAGAACTTAAAATTTTATGGCAAGGGAAAAAAATTTAAATTTCTTATCTTTTTTTATCAATTCTATAACATTGTGACCAGCCAGTGGTAAGCGAGTGACCAAAGAGTATTCAAATGATGTCATCCATTTAATATAATTTAATTATATGTCACATTGCCTAATTAAGAATTAATTACACATCTGTATATTTAAGTTAGGAGCTACATCTATATTTTAATTTAATTTAATTATTTATTAAATAACATTTTTGAGAAAAAAAAATTATACGTAACAATCAATAAGAGTTCGAAATGTAAATGTGTAAATATTTTTCAAAAATCAACATATTTTTGTAACTTAATAATTATTATTATATATTTCAAACCTTTTCCTCCATACCATTAGACAAGTATGCCATGATGTTTAAAAAACTTTGAAATTGAACAGTTCTTTTCAAATTGTTATGAAACGTAATTGTGTCCTTTGAAGATAAATATGATGAACATATAGATCAAGGATCGTTCTAATTGTGACATCAATCTTTCGTTATCTTAATTAATGCTAGATGATTAATACAAAACTTTGTAACACGCGCCACTGTTTATAAACGTGTCCATTGTATATTAAATTTTAAAAAGATAATATTATATAAAAGATAAACTTTAACTCATTCAAAATGTTCACCTTTGTTATCTTAGTTTTATTTGCCTGTTCTGAATCAGTATACACATGTAAGTATAAATTTACGTAATATTTAGGTTTATAATATCATAATTTAACTTTATACTTAAAATAAAATTCTCGATATATATTGGTCGAAAAATGTATTTTAGCAAGTTTAAAGAAAATATAAAATATTTAAAAAGCACTTCGTTGACCTCCCAAAAGAATATGTCAACCCAAAAACAAGCATTTTTATTCTAAATCTTAATAATAAAAAAATAATATAAATTTGTCATCACTCTTCTCAACAGCATGTTTATAAACAGACTCTGAATTAAAAAAAATAATAAATGTTACTTACATAAAATATCAATTTGTATTGTAGTGGCACCAGAAATTTGTGAAAGGTATCCAGCGAAAAGGTATTGCATAATAGAATGGATGTCCAGGGAAAGATGGGCGCACACTGAAAGGTAACATCATGCTGAAATTTATAAAATGTCGAAAAGGTGGCAACCCTGCCAAGGCTGAATTTACGAGAATTTTGTTACAAATAACCTCGCTTAACTCAAGATCGTTCATTCTTTTGTACTTTCGATATATGTACTTATTATTTATCAATAAATTGAGATAAATTAACCCACTGAGATATTCATAAAAAATTATCATACATTCATCAGAAAAAAAACTCATAAATATATGTTAATACTTTAGCCGTGTGGTGCCGGAGTAAGAATAGCACCACCCCATACCTTCCCGTGGGTGTCGTAAAAGGCGACTAAGGGACATCACATCCGGAAACGGGCAGCAGCGTTCTCCGTGTAACAAGACCTACTGCGCTCGCCAACCCGTCTGCCAAGCGTGGCGAGTACTGGCAACTAAACCCCCCAGTAGATTAAGACTAAAAATGATGAGCAGTGCACTAAAACCCAGGCCCCTAGTCCCCGGCAGCCCCGCTAGTCCTGGCTACGGTAGCGGCCATGGTAACGGCGGGGCAAGGGGTGCTAAGAATCACCGGCAGAGATCCGGCTACCACTCCCGACGACCCCTGGCCCTGGTAACATATAATGCACGCACATTGAGGACGGACGAAAAGATTGTTGAGCTGGAAGAGGAACTGAGTAAATTACGCTGGGACGTGATCGGTTTATCAGAGGTCCGAAGAGAGGGGGAGGACACGATAACCTTGACGTCCGGTAATTTATTCTTCTACCGGGAGGGCGACCAACAGTCCCAAGGTGGAATCGGGTTTATCGTCCACAAATCCCTTGTCAACAACATCGTAACCATCGAAAGTGTGTCGAGCAGGGTGGCGTACCTTATACTCAGAATATCACAAAGATATTCGTTGAAGGTCATACAGGTTTACGCACCGACCTCGGCACACCCAGATGAAGAAGTGGAAGGAATGTATGAGGACGTTAGTAGAGCCATACATACCTCGAGGACGCACTTCAATGTTGTGATGGGGGATTTCAACGCAAAACTGGGAAAGAGAGGCGATGATGAGCTGAGGGTGGGGAAATTTGGTTTTGGGCAGCGAAATCCTAGGGGCCAAAGGCTGGCAGAATTTCTGGAGAAGGAAGGACTCTTTATGATGAACTCCTTCTTCCAGAAGCCGCCTCACAGGAAATGGACCTGGATGAGCCCCGATGGTAAAACGAAAAATGAGATAGACTTCATCATGACTACAAAGAGACATATATTCAATGATGTCTCCGTGATTCACAGGGTTAAAACCGGAAGTGATAACCGAATGGTAAGAGGCACATTGAATATAAACATCAAATTCGAGAGGTCTCAATTGATGAAGTCTACGCTCCGACCGTTACGCGCCCAGATCAATAACCCCGAGAGCTTTCAGCTCGAGTTGCAAAATCGCTTCTCTTGCCTAGATCTTGACGTTTCCGTGGACGATCTAAATGACAGGCTAGTGGAAACAATCCGAACGGTTGGGTCTCAATACTGCAAGACTCACCGCAGGGATAGACCACAAAAACTCTCAGACCAGACGCTCAAACTCATGGCCGATCGACGCTCTATGTCACTTCAGACCTCCGAAGATGCTGAGTCATATAGGAGGCTCAATAGACAAATTTCTAAGTCCTTGCGTCACGATATTCGCTCCTTCAATACGAAAAGTATTGAAGAAGCGATACAGCGGAACAAAGGCTCGAAAGTGTTCGCAAGAGACATGTCTATTGGGCAAGTCCGGCTGACAAAGCTGAAGACGGAGGATGGCATAGTTGTGTCGACCAAGCCAGAGGTATTGAGAGAGGTCGAGGGTTTCTACAGGCAACTTTACACCTCAGTTGCGAAGCCTGTCATGAGTCCGGCGAAAGATCCCAGAGCCCGGCTTACCCGACATTACACCGAAGATATCCCGGACATCAGCCTGTACGAGATTAGGATGGCTCTCAAACAACTTAAAAACAACAAGGCGCCGGGTGAGGATGGAATCACCTCGGAGCTTCTGAGCGCGGGTGGCACGCCGATCCTCAGAATGCTCCAGAGGTTGTTTAATTCCGCCTTGCTCGAGGGCAAAACGCCAGCAGCATGGAGCAGGAGTGCGGTGGTGCTGTTCTTCAAAAAGGGCGACAAAACCCTACTGAAGAACTACAGACCCATTTCACTCCTGACTCATATTTACAAGTTGTTTTCGAGGGTCATCACGAATCGTCTCGAACGCAGGTTTGATGACTTCCAGCCTCCCGAACAAGCCGGTTTCCGAAGAGGCTTTAGTACCATAGACCACATTCATACGCTGCGGCAGATTATACAGAAGACCGAGGAGTATAATCTACCACTATGCTTGGCGTTTGTGGACTATGAAAAAGCCTTCGATTCGATCGAGACCTGGGCTGTGTTAAGGTCCCTCCAGCGATGCCGAATTGACTATCGGTATATCGAAGTTTTGAAGTGTTTGTACAATAACGCCACTATGTCAGTCCGAGTACAGGAGCATAGCACAAGGGCGATTCCATTGCAGCGCGGAGTCAGACAAGGAGATGTGATCTCTCCCAAACTTTTTACCGCTGCTCTGGAGGATGCCTTTAAGCTCCTGGAATGGGAAGGACTTGGCATCAACATAAATGGCGAGTACATCACTCACCTTCGATTTGCCGACGATATCGTAGTCATGGCGCAGTCGCTGGAGGATCTAAACACAATGCTCGACGACCTCTACAGAGTTTCACAACAGGTGGGCCTTAGTATGAACATGGACAAGACGAAAATCATGTCGAATGTCCATGTTGTGCCCACCTCAGTGTCCGTTGGGAACTCTACTCTCGAAATTGTTGACGAATACGTTTACCTAGGACAAACAGTCCAATTAGGTAGGTCCAATTTAGAGAGAGAGGTCAATCGACGAATCCGACTCGGCTGGGCAGCGTTCGGGAAACTTCACAACATCTTTTCGTCCGAGATCCCTCAGTGCCTGAAGACGAAAGTCTTCGAGCAGTGTGTGTTGCCAGCGATGACATACGGAACGGAAACGTGGTCTCTTACCATGGGCCTTGTGCACAGACTCCGCGTCGCTCAACGAGCTATGGAGAGGGCTATGCTCGGAGTTTCTCTGCGTGATCGAATCAGAAATGAGGAGATCCGTAGAAGAACCAAAGTCACCGACATAGCCCAACGGATTAGCAAGTTGAAGTGGCAATGGGCTGGGCACATAGCCCGCAGAACCGATGGCCGTTGGGGCAGAAAGGTTCTCGAATGGAGACCACGTTCCGGACGACGAAGCGTAGGTAGGCTTCCCACAAGGTGGACAGACGACCTGATCAAAGTGGCAGGGAGCCGCTGGATGCAGGCCGCCGGTGACAGGTCGTTTTGGAAATCTTTGGGGGAGGCCTATGTCCAGCAGTGGACGACCTAGGCTGAAACGACGATATGTTAATACGTGAGGAAAAATCTTTGCACCCCTAGTGACGAATATTCCGCGAAGGGGGAAGAATGAAGTTTGTCACACTTATTCTTAGTGTAGAACGCTAATATTTTCAATAAAATGCTTTCATAGTACATAGTAAATAAATTATTACACACACTACCATGTTTTTGACACACACAAACAGTATTTATTATAGATAAATTCATCCACGAAGACGCGCCCCTCTATTTTTCTGAATCGTTGAAAGTATATGCATGTAAGCTTCCGTTTGTGTGAAGTTTTGTAAGTACACTCATTACCCATGTGTGCACACGCACACTTAATTAAATAGACTAATCAGGACAAAGTATTCCGATCATAGTAAAATATTTCCAAATTCAAAAATTGGTGTTCACTATCTATACACGCATTCTCTATTACGTACACATATTCACCTATTTTCATATTTCGACCGATGGACGACCAATAGTTTTAATAAATTCTTCGATACTTCACAGTATGCCTTCTGAGTTGAAGGCATCGCAAAGCGCATAAGTCGAAACTATTTTAATAGCGAATTTAAACACGAAAGTACACTTTAAACAAACTTCTATCTTTTAAAGTCGTATAATTTGCTACGAATTTAACAAATGTCTACTAAGTTTGTTTTTATTTAAAAATTTAAATATTTTTGAAATTTTCTGGTTTTATTTAGATTTATCCTCACTTCTTATTTCGATTAATATAATCTTTATTTCTTTCTGACAAGGAAACTGTTTCAAGAAACAGTGATTTAGATAATGTATACTTTGTAATATTACCTGTTAATAGATTTAGATTTATGAACACAAGAAAACACGCTACTATAGAATTATTGACTCTAATACAATATTATTTCTTTGTCGAAAATTCTAGATACACACAATATTTATTACTTTATAATTTCTAGATACACATACAAATGGGACCGTCGTAAATGCTTGCTGATCCGCTGGGCAGACTACTGTGGCCCGGCGCCGCCCAACACGAACAACTTCGCTTCTGAACGAATCTGCTATGAAGAGTGTGGGGGATGGGCGTGAAATACTATGATTTTATATGATTAATTAAATATATTTCTTTAAGACAGTGTTTTTTTTTACTTTGGGCTGTGAACATATTCGGAACGAATATAAATGTACCTGATATTGCTATTTTGACAAATTAATTTATAAAAAAAATGGATTTCATACTTTGTAACATTATACAATCAATAGCGTAACAACAAATACTTAGTTGCTACTTTTTTGAGTGCATAGATAATTATGTGAGGTTACGTGCCCAAGACATTGTGTTGCGTGCCGTCTTCGGCACGCGTGCCATTGGAACCCTTGCGCTGCTGACTCATTGACTCTAACACAATATTTATTACTTTATAATTTCTAGATACACATACAAATGGGATCGTCGTAAATGCTTGCTTATCCGCTGGGCAGACTACTGTGGGCCGGCGCCGCCCAACACGAACAACTTCGCTTCTGAACGGATCTGCTATGAAGAGTGTGGGGGGTGGGCGTGATATACTATGATTTATTAATTAAATATATTTCTATGAGATAATTGTTTTACTTCGAGCTGTGAACATAGACGTTCCGAATATAAATGTTGTAGGATATGTTCCTGATATTGTTAGAAATTAATTTATGATACAAAATAGATTTGATACTTTGTAACATTATTTGATTAATTAAAAATGGTTTGGTATGAAAAACTAAGTTTGATTTTTTTTTATTTGATGATTCTAAGTTATTTTTTTGCTGAAAATATTTTAATAAACCTACCTATGTAATTTTGCCAAGAGAACGAAACCTATACTTAAAGATTTCATTTAATACTCAAAAATGCAATCCCATTTTTCATCAATAGATATTTGAAATGGGTACCAAAAATATCTATATAAAATCAATATAATAAATTGAATTAACACGTAATAAATAATTCACAGGCAACTAAGTGTTTAATGTTAAACCTCGTTAATACTATTTTATCAGATTAGCTGGAATTCCCTATCTATTTATTATATTGCATAATTAACGAATGTAATTGACTTAGGCGAGATCGAGGTGCGGCGGTTACACCCTGATTTTCATAGATTAGCTATGTTCAGAGACTTCAACCTTTTCTTTTTAGCATTTTTTAGAATTTTGGTACATTTATACTTTATTTTTATTTTGTGTTATTCATTTTAACAAAAACAGACGGTGTTGCAGAAAAATATTGACATTCACCAAAATACAAAGTAAAGCCAATTACAGGTTTTTACAAAACAGTACAAAAACGAAATAAATAACCCCAAACTATCGAAGTATTTTACAGTGAAATCTCGGTATATTTTATATTTTTATGGTGGTATATTTTATACGTTTACAGAAACTAAGTAACAATACTTTTTCACTATTTGTTAAAATTATAGTATTAGTATTAGCTTATTTTACTGTTAAAAATGACTACTTTTTTTGGAATTTATACAAATTTAGTGAATAAATTACCCTGTTGCTGCTGCTATTGTCATAGACCACCATCCAATTTCAACTTTACGGACACACACAATCTACACTAAAGTATTTTCTATAACTCATACATACTAGCAAATACAAGGCAATCTGTTACTTATTCAGACATCTAATTCACTCTAAAGTAAGTCAGTGGCGCCCCTATCCAACAACAGTGTCACGGCAGGATCTCGTACACAGTGGGCAACAACAACATTTATAAAGCCTATAGCTCTCTACCCTGTACCAGTCGCGCCCCTCCGTCAGTGTCCACCTGACATCGTCTCGGTCTCATACACAATATGCAACAACAGCAACAAACATTAATAAAGCTAGTTCTATAGCTCTCTACCCTGTACCAGTCGCGCCCCTATCCACCGTCAGTGTCCACCTGACATCGTCTCGGTCTCATACACAATATGCACCAACAGCAACAAACATTAATAAAGCTAGTTCTATAGCTCTCTACCCTGTACCAGTCGCGCCCCTATCCACCGGCAGTGTCCACCTGACAAGGCATCGGTCTCATACACAATAGGCAACAACAGCAACAAATATTAATAAAGCTAGTTCTATTGCTCTCTACCCTGTGCCAGTCGCGCCCCTATCCACCGGCAGTGTCCACCTGACAACGCCTCGGTTTCTTACACAACAGGCAACAATAGCAACAAATATTAATAAAGCTAGTTCTATTGCTCTCTACCCTGTGCCAGGCACGCTCCTATACACAGACAGTGTCCACCTGATAACGCCTCGGTTTCTTACACAACAGGCAACAACAGTAACAAATATTAATAAAGCTAGTTCTATTGCTCTCTACCCTGTGCCAGTCACGGTCCTATACACAGACAGTGTCCACCTGACAACGCCTCGGTTTCTTACACAACAGGCAACAACAGCAACAAATATTAATAAAGCTAGTTCTATTGCTCTCTACCCTGTGCCAGGCACGCTCCTATACACAGACAGTGTCCACCTGATAACGCCTCGGTTTCTTACACAACAGGCAACAACAGCAACAAATATTAATAAAGCTAGTTCTATTGCTCTCTACCTTGTGCCAGTCACGCTCCTATACACAGACAGTGTCCACCTGATAACGCCTCGGTTTCCTACACAACAGGTAACAACAGCAACAAATATTAATAAAGCTAGTTCTATTGCTCTCTACCCTGTACCAGTCGCGCCCCTATCCACCGGCAGTGTCCACCTGACAAGGCACCGGTCGACTCGTACAATGGGCAACAAAGTAGTGACGTTCACAGAACAACAACTAGAGGACTATCAGGTTTGCATTTGTTGTACATTGTAGTTTTCTGCATTGTTTTTCACATGAGTAAATTTTTTTTGTAAAGTTTGTTTCTGTGTTTTATATAAAGGATGCTTTTTGATGTTAATGCTATTCAAAACATAACACAAATGTTGGAATTATGTATCTAATTTATCAACGGTATTAAATCGATTTTGTCTTATAAATAGTGATATACAAACAATCATATAAAGCTCTATAAAAAATCAACAAACCTTGTGAATACTGCCAAATTATTGGAGTAATTTTTATACTGAAATTGATTGAATTCTAGTGAACCGTTATGCTAAAAGCTTTTAAAATATATTTTATTTGATAAATGTTAAATAATAACTGGTAAATTGACATTGAATTTTGAATTAACCAATACCTTTTATTAGATTATAGAACAAGACATATAACATTATGAATATGTATATGAACATTGTTTCATCTAAATCTACGCATCTCAGTGAACCAGAGACAACAATCTACATATAATTAGGGCAAGACGTATGACGTCACCAGTTCTTGATACACTTGCTACAATATTAACTGTTGCGTAAACCCAGTCAAATTGTCAACACAATACGCCATTTACATTAAATTAGCAAATAAATAAACTTTTGTTGTAAAATTTCTTAAACAGCTGCCTTAACGTATAAAAATTCAAGTCAAGAGAAAGCCTGTATTTGATATCTTAAAAGATTTCTAACTCGGCTCCCAACTTGCTTTGCATATAAATGAAAACTTATTTCTAATTTATAATATTGTATCCGAAATTAACATTATATACAAACAAAATGGCTATTCTTAAATATCTAAAAATTATGCAAACGTGCTTTATTTGTTGCTTTTAAAACTCTTAATTAAGCTACTTAAATATTTATGAAGAAATTAAAAAGCATTTAAACTTATACAGGACTGTACATTCTTTACAAGAAAAGAGATACTTAGGTAAGTCGGATTGATACAAATTTTCTATTATTGGTCTAATAATATTTTTGAACAATACATTCTTCTTTTTAAAGTTATTATCTTGAACATTCTTAAGCAGAGTCGTATTTAGAGACTTTATTTTTCTTTTATTGGTGTCTGGATATTACAGACGACCTCTATTTTGGTTAGCTATCTTTATTAGATTGGTTGTTAGTATATTTGAGTCATATCCTATCCTAAAATAATATTTTAAATAATCAACAATTACATTTAAAAACAAACATCTGAAATTATTTCTTTTAGAAATTAGAAAAACTTTAATGATGAAATAATAATATCACATTTAAAAAGGGCACTTTTATCGCTTTTAAGCAATTTCTTCCAAGTAACGTGGAAGAATAAAATAATGTTATCTATATTCTCATATAACCTCGCTTTTACATTGAAATGGGACGTAATATGACCTGCTCTTGTTTATTCAACATTAAATAGTTTCAGCATACAAAATAACAAAAGGAATATAATGTTAGTTTCTAAAAGCTCGTCCACTTTTCGTCAAATTAACATGCTTCAACGGAATGGAAAATATTAAAACTTTCACAAGCATCGTTGTATTTCTATTTTATGTTTATTTAGTTGATATTTTTTGATGTTTTAAGGCAATAAATTGCCCATCTTGTCTTTATTTTGATACAAATATAAAACATTGAGTATAATTATATATATTTTTTAATTTCTGTTCAAACAGTTATACAATATTATTTATAATATGAATTACTATAATGAGTCCATTTATTATGTGGTAGCAGGCAATGGGGCATTTGGTTTACCTGATGTTAAGTGAGTGACCGCAGCCTATGAATATCTACAATATGAAGTGTTGAAGATGCCTTGCCAGCTTGAAGGAAGGGGAGGGGATAGTTAGAGAATTATTGATGGGAAATTGGGCTCTCCCAATTTCCAATCATTAATCCTCTGAATGGAAGAGGAATACAGCCGGATCCATATCCTTCTTCTGACAGGTCGCTGTTAGATCGCTAGATGATATAGCTGTTGTTTTCTTACTTATTTTTCATCATTTAATTTACATAAAAGTTAACTGAATTCAGAGTATTCAAGAGGTTCAGAGAAGTGAATCCAGAGTTGGTGCCAAAAAGCATGACGGATAACGAAGCGCACACCATAGCCGTGCCGGTCGATCAAATAGAAAAGTTACCGGAGTTGAAGGTAAATAAATAAAATAAAAAGTTGTTTGTTTTCTCACACTTAATAAGACATACATAGTAATATTTTGACTCCTTATCTAAAATTGAGTGTAAGACTGGTGCCTAAAATAGGCAACTAAATACCTGTACTATATATCACCAGGCTCACCACTCATCATAACAAAAGACTGAAACGTAGTTTTATATAGTGAATAAATGTATTAAAATATATAATGTTACATATTTAATTATAAGTGTTATTATTTATTTAAATGTTCGTTACTCGAGCAAAAATGGCTGAACAAATGGATACAAATATTTTATTAACAAAATATTTTTATTTCTGTGGATGAAGTTGCGAGTAAAAATTAAAAAGAATCAAATATATAAATACGCTTTAATTAACAAACGTTATGAGTATAGTTGTATACTTAACAATAATTATATTGATAAGTTATTTGCGGAGGTCCAACGTGCTTAGCATAAGGAAAATCAACAATTAGGGAAAATGTTATCTTTTGCTTATGCTTCTCCCAAACCATTATTTTCTAATCTATTCGGTTTGCATCACAGTTCTATCAGATTATAAATGCTGATGCTTTCCCTTGACACGACATAAAACATATCACCGACAGAATAGGAACACCTAAAAAGAAATTCTCGTCTAATATAGAAAAAGCAATCCATTTTCTTATTGCTAGATAGCAGGGGATAATTCTATTATTTATTTTAAAGTAACGTTGTCTGTGTGTCTGTTTGTCTGTCTATTCATCACGCCTAAACTACTAAAACGATTTTGCTCAAATTGTATCCGTGAATCTACCTAGTTCACAAAATTAAAGTGGTTTGGCGAAAGACAAATTAGAAAAGTTTTGTGGATGTTTTCAACAAAGTATATCTAAGTGAGAACATTCAGATATACTTTGTTGTTGTTTGGTTAAGCTTTCATTAAGTCCGTGTATTTTTAATTTGGACAACCCGTATATTTCAAGCGCTAGGACCATTTTTAAGGGAGGTGTTTCAGGCAAGCTGAAAACTTTACTCATGCCTCTCCTATTATACCTACCCCGACGTGGAATTGCAGATTTGCCTGGTGAACGGCGAGGCCCTATGTTTTTGCAAAATATTTTTGAACGCGTCTGACAATGTTCCACGACCAATCGCCTGGCTTATTGTTTGCTATTCTATAATCAAATACCTATATTATTTATAAAAAAATATTTTTTTATTTCTCGAGGTTTATTTAAATTAAGCCCCGCTACTCATCAGCCAGGTTTGTGCAGTTTCATGTAATAGCATGCGGTCAGAAATCGACCGCGCCCCGCATGCGAGCGCAATCGACTTAAGTAAATGCGCCATTACCGCTCGGCCACAGCTTCTGGCGACGCGACTGGTGGCGCGGCNNNNCCGCCACTCTACTCGCCAGTACATTTGTTAAATTCGCACATCGCACAGCGCCGCAATTCGTGTCGCCGGTAGCTGTGGCCACCTTCATACACTGCCTTGTCTGAAAATCAGCGCCGCGATGGTCACCACCACGGCAAATGCTGAGTGGTCAACCTTTTTCCAGAAATGCACTGCAGTACACTTGTTTTACCTTAAGCTTTTATATAAAGCTAGCTTTTATATATGAATAAATGCTTTTTCTTTCTTCTTTCTTTCTTTCCTTACATTTGTTTTCATCGCCCATCGCTTGCCTCGCCGCATGCCGCGTCGCAATTCGCATCGCGGTTAGCCATGGCAGAGCGATTATGGATATAATCAGAATAGCGAATACTAACAGGATAATTTGGTTAGGAAAACCCCTTCAAGCGGCGCATCTGCCAGGTGTTCTCTCACGACGGCTCCGGAAACCTCACGTTCGAGGATTTCCTGGACATGATGTCGGTGTTCAGCGAAGCCGCTCCGAGGGATATTAAGGCTTGGTTTGTATGGTGTATAAATAGGTTTAGAAGAGTTATGTATGCTTACAATATAGAATAATGCACGTACTTTATTGCGCTATGCTTAGCCGAGACCTGTTCTATTATTGAAGTATGCAATTTAATGACTATCATTTGATAAAATATGAATGATGATTTAGAATTGTTCATAGATCTTTATTTTAATTTTTTTAAACTAAAATATCGGAGATGAAAATGTATAAAAATCTTGAGATGTAGGTTTAAGATTGTAATAAACTGTGTGTGAGTTGTTACTTTTAAATATGTTACAAAGTTAAAATACAAATTGAAAATATATGCGGCTTACATCTTTACCTAATCCTAATATAATCTACCAATGTATGAAAATAGTTAGATGTTGACTGCCAGTACCAATTCAATAGTTTATGCATGAAATATTGCAACATTACAATATTAGCTGTAATGAGATGAAGATTATAATATTAAAACAACGTAATTTCATAAAAAGAATCTAGCTTGATATATCAATTTTTTATTTTAATTCGAATCTTATTACCGAGCCTCGAAATTAAACAATCTTTTGTAGGAAATTTACACAGTAAAATATTATATTGAAATTGCTATTTTATTATAATAAACTTATATTCGTTCTCAATAAGTATTTCAGTAACAGCCGTCTCCAATACGTCGCTTCGTCGATCAAGGTTTCCAAAGCTATGACATAATCACGTCGAATGATTTGCCGAAATTGAAATATACTGCGAATTAAATGTCTCGTTTCTTACAAGGAATGTGATATTGGATACGATACAAGCAATTTCATCCAGAATATATACGTGCATACTAGCTGTTAAATTTTTATTCCCGCTTAGTAGAATTGTGCATAATTATGAGACAGATTTTATCCGCGGTTTCGTGCGTGTAATTTTTACATATAAATCCCCCGGAAACAGTAATTTTATTTTGGACTAGCTGCGCCCCAGGGCTTCGCTCCCGTGGGAATATCGGGATGATATAGCCTATAGCCTTCCTCGATAAATGGGCTATCTAACACTAAAAGAATTTTTCAAATCCACCAGTAGTTTCTGAGATTAGCGCGTTCAAACAAACAAACAAACTCTTCAGCTTTATAATATTAGTATAGATATAAGGTAACCTATGTCCTTGTCCGTATTTCCAAATACTGGGTGTTTATCTATTTAGTCTTGAAAAAAATAAGGGATGGAAAGTAAAAAGCAAGGGAAGATATTAGCATTTTTTATTACTATATATAGCATTAAATTACTCTGTTCACCACAATTATTAATTCGTCATAAGTCATTCATATTGACAATGATTATAAATTAATATAAATAAAATTCCTTTATTGTAATAGTAATCTATTACTACTCGCGTTGTAACTCTTAGTGTGTACAGTTTTTAATAATATTTAATTTGGATATTCAATTTTCTAAAACATCAAAGTTTTTAATTGATATCTAAACTATAAGTTTTCACTCCCCTTACTTTATATCCTATAACTTTTTTCTAGACTGCATAGTTAAAACCCGGTATATTTGTGAAAAAATATCAAGAAAATTGCTTGGGTAGATGATGCGTAAAGAGATTACGAAACCAAACCTACTTTTGCATTTATGATATTGGTTGGAATATTATGAATATTAACTTTTAGGAAAATGGCTTCCTAAAACACCTCTAGGGCATTCAAACTCACATACTTCTTAAGTTAAGAAAAAAGTTTGCTTACATGCTTCTCAAGGGAAACGTTAGTAACTTTGTTAGAAACCTAAACTTTTCACAACGGTTGAAAAAACGTTTTGCACGATTGTTTCTAAAGGCTATAATTATAAAAATAAAGCCGAAATATTAAAATGCTAAAAGATATTATATAGTTATTTATAACTTTAACGGAAAGATTCCAAGATCCCAAAGTATTCTTGGCGGATAAGATAATATTATCTTTATAAAAAAGGCACCAAGGGTATTTCAACTCAAAAAATTATATGAAATAAACATCAAGGGGATATTTTATGAAGATAAATATTGGTTATATTTTATACTGTATTTAATATTTATTCTCTGTCTTTTATGCAAAAGAAAAAAGGAAGAAAATATATAACTTTTGTGTGTGTAATGTTTATATTAAAAAGTAATATCTAATCTTTTTTACATTGTTAATTAAGGATATGTTATTTCATACAATAAGTAAAATTAAGATAAAATGCATCAACGGACAAAGAATTGTACCTACGTATAAGACCATGATATACAATATAAGCTAGAAAATAATAGGACACTTTAGATAAAATAACAGTTTACTACATTAAAATTTACCGATATTAAAGATGGAGGATGGATTCTCAGTCTCATATAATTTCGTTTTCTTCTCCCATGGTAGTTCCTGTTAGAATCTCTCCTATTATTTATATTATTTCTCCTATTATTATTTTGACGGATGGTCGCAAGTATTATCTGTATGCCTGAATTTCTGTGAGCGAGACGTATTAATGCTTTAGTTGGTATTGTGGGAATTGAGAAGAGAGAATTATTATTACTTTAAAGAAGTGTTTATTTTTTACGTTATCTCTTAGGATGTTTATTTTTTGTTAATTTTTATTATAATATCAATTACTGTAATTGGTTAATGTAAACCGTGTTAATTGATTTAAATAATTTTTGTGTTTATAATTAATCGAACGTTCTCAGGTACGCCTTCAGAATCTACGACCTCGACGATGACTCATACATCGGTCGCTCAGACCTCGTGGAAGCCACGCAGCTGCTCACCAAGGGAGAGTTACAACCACACGAGCGAGAGGAGATCGTAGCTAGCGTGCTTGATGAGGCAGACGTGGATGGAGATGGCCGTCTGTCTTTCATGGACTTTGAGCACGTCG
>LQNK01000168.1:392269-402904 GCA_001586405.1 Phoebis sennae | reverse complement strand
GCGACAACGCATGCGGTGTGTGTGGTGTGTGCGCGTGCTCTAGAGGCCGGTGAGGGGCCGGCGCAGGGGGCGGCGGAGCTGAACTGCACGCTGGAATTAAAATAATTCTTAATATGTGTATTTCAATGAAGTTAAAGTCACAGTGACAGTACGTTTGGACAGTGTTTGAAATACATTAATTGAAATCATCTTTAATATGTGTATTCCAAGGATAAAGGCACAGTGATATAATATTTGGACAGTGTTTTGAAATACATTAAAAATGAATTCATTTATTTAACCCAAAACATGCTAGTCTGATAATAAGAGGAGGGACAGCGGACTTCATACTAAGCACACACTGTCTCGTGATGCCTTACAAAATATTATCACAAAAATTAAATGCCTTACATAATTATACAACACGGTCGACACAATTTGGTATCCAAAAGGAAGTAAATACATAGAATATACGAGTTAAACCGAGTATTATTGCTATTTATACATTAAGAAAAATAGATTATTAATTAAATATATCACAATGTCCTTTCGTGGAGATATTAATTTAATTTACTATATTTTTTTGTTACTTACACTTACCCAGTGGATCTAAAGAATGCAGGTCCGCATCTGATAATAAATGAGGGTCAGTATTTGTTCCGCTATCTACGATTTCTTCTATCTTCATTGGTGAATGAGCCTAGAATGTAAGAAAGTAATTTTATAGTAGTATCACTAAGCATTGTCATTTAATGTTGACGAAGACATATTTTTTTAGTTCACAAATTGACATTTACACAAATATAGTTAAAACTATGTATTAACAAAGTTATTCCTTGTTTTACATAGCACATAGCGCTTAGTGGTATTATTTGAGTATATTAATATTTAAGAAAATAAAGGATAGTGTAAAATGTCTTAAAAACCATTTCTTACCGGTATAGATATAATCTGGTTATTATTGTCACTATCGGATACATGTCCGGACGAGAGCCCGTCCTCCACGACTGGCATGTGAGCTCCGACAACACGGTTTAGCTCCATTTGTACTGAAATATTAGATAATTATTACTTAAAAAACGATAAGGAACAATCAACTCAGACGACAAATGATTTTCTGGATACATTATATGTGCAAAGTTCTAAATATTCCTTTTTCAAAGTCAAAGTCAAAACGTTTATTTTCCAAATTGGCTTCTTTTTAAGGCGCTTTTAGAACGTTAATATTTTTTTTATATTTACCACCGATGCGGACGGCTGTCTTATAGTTATTAATGTACATATTCTTTTATCTTTTATATTTTTTTATTCTCATTATCCGATACATATTATGTTGACGGTTAGTTTTTTTTGAAACATGATTAAAAAGAAGTCTTTATCACACTTTCATGCATCGTTTTCTTCATTACCTTTCATCTCACTCAATTCATTTTCCATCATCGCCAGCGACAGATCACTAGGCGTGTCGCTAGCGGACGATAGTGCCAACGCATCCCGCACCGCAGGCGACGCGCACACACTGTCCACGGCATCCGCGGGCTCCTCGCACACGTCCGCCGCGGTTGAGTGCGTGGCGCGGAGTGCGGACATGTCGGGGGCGTTGTAGCGGGCGCGCTGTTGCTGTTGACAAAAATGTAAGTACCGTCAAATATTTGAAGATTCAATTTGGGTTACACTGTAAGTGACATATTGTTAATAGTATAATTAATGAATAGGCACTCTTCAGACTGAAGTAGGTATCCGATTTTATTTTGAAAAATTAATTTATCACCATAGGATAATTGGAAGCTTATCTGATGTTTATTTGAAACGTTTTCCTTCTATTATTAAATTGTAGATAAAATATAAAGTTTTTATAATTCATTTTTGTTTTAATCATATGAGATATTTTTAGTTCCACGAGTAGATTGTATGCGAGAAGTGTGGGTAGTTCAAAACCCTACTACTATATTGTAAGGTTGTAAGGTACTTAGAAATAGGCTTTAGTATATAAGGTAGCTCATAAACTGTGATGTCTTCTTCTGTGATCCGCAATATACGTGTGACGAGTTCTCTGTTCTTAACCTTAGAAGCCAATAAGTGTATTGGCTTCTAAGGTAAAGAACATAATATATAGTGATATATATTACCTGTAGGCCAAGGAAGTTAGTGTGATTGTGCGCAGTATGCGGCGAGTGGAGCGTGTCGGCGTGCGGCCACTCCACGTCACTCCCCTCTATACCGTTCTCTGAGGGACACTCTTGCGTCTGGCGGCGTAGCTCGTAGTCCAGTTCCTGAAAATGATTATTATAAATTAAAGCTTTGTTTTTTTTTTTAAATCACAAGAATCTAAACTTTAAAATTGTATAAATAGGAATCTAATTAAGTGTATTTATAAGAATCGATAAGGCACTATGTGATATAAAATTACCAGTCACACGATGATTGATATTATGATGCCAAATACGTATGTATGTATCCTTTAACAACACACACATCACACCTTTTAAATTTGCTCATAAAAAGTTGTAATGTTACAAAGAAATAGAAATTAAGAAAGTGAAATAATTAATGAAACACAAGAAAATTTATGACTAATTCCTTGAGAGATTGAAAATAAATTTATAATGTTTCAAAACTCACTTGAAAATTAACAATTTCATCGTTGGAATTCTGTTGCTGAGGACATCTAAAGAACTCTTCGAGCACCTTCCTTGTCTCCGAGAATTCGTACAAATAGTCAAATGCCGTTGAACTTGGTGGAGGCGTCTCATCCCTGCTCTCTGTTATGATCCTCTGCAATATTCAAAATGTACGTTTCTATATCATGATTGTGAATTACAAGATAATAAAAACTATAATCTTATGTTTTCGTTTACACAGTATCCAATTTCAACTAAAGACTTGATTTCAAATATATAAACCATTCATTTACCTGAGGAAATCCTGGCCTCGGCGATCTAACATGAGTTTTCTGGGTCCCGATTCCATACCGCCTCGGCGAACCTTCATATTCAGCTATCGGCAATTCACCTATTACCCTAGTAACCCTGTTCTTGTCTTCATCCCCGGAAAGCCAAACACCAGTGGGGCTCGCATCACTCAATCTGACGTCATCTCTCGACGGACTCGAGTCACTGCCATCACTTTCACTCTTATTGTTCATTTCACTATCACCATTTTTCAAATTGTCTAAAGTCCTTTTAACACTCATATCGATTTCGTCATCACTAGCGTCTGGTTCCGTCCTCAAACCTAGAGACACAGAATTCAATATAACTGAAAATAAAAGAGAGAGAAAAAACGATTGTATGAATATGGTTAACGGGAAAAATAAATGTAGAAAATTAAATGTGATCGTGAATGCTCATTACAAAGCCATAGATGAGTAAAGAGTGATAGAAGACGAAAACGTCGATAGAATATAAATAAATGAAAGCAACATTAAATTACAGAAAAATAATAAATTAACCAACACAATTTTAGGATCAATGACAAGGATACACCACAGCAAATTCACATAAGCTTTTTACTCAAGCAGAAATTCCAAAACATTTTACACGTTTATGCAAGCAACAGTTGTGATATTATAATACATTGATTATATACAATCGAGATCACCTTTCCAATCGTCATTGTCATCAAATACGACGACTTCACCGTCGGCTACTACAGCTATCGGACTGCTTTTAGCACTAACGTCAGTAATCTTGTGAGGGTCGAGTATTGGAGAACTGTTTTTGGGTATTCCCATTGTTTGTTCTAGAATTTGATCGCCGTTCGTGTATGAGGGCGACGTGTGCCTTGATATCATCTTCTTAGGTTCGCTGTTTATCCTATGAAGAGATATCTGGAAGTACGGAATTCTAGGTTTAGTACAATAACGACCTACTTTTCTAAATCATTTCACACTAAGTAATTTATTTTTTAGTATAAGATAGAATAGAAAATATTTTTATTTTTGTAAACTTTTTACAAAGTACTTATGAATAGTATTTTTTTTTAATTTACCACCGGTTCTGAAAGTCGATTCTATCTAGAAGATATCGCCAAGAAACTCGATAGTTACTTAGATTATATTAATAAGACATTTGACTATATTATACAATAAAGTCAAAATAAAATTATATATACAAATTGTTCACATTTCTATATATTATTTGTATTTTCACAAAGGAAGCAACATGATTGTCGTACGGAAGCTCGACCATATAGATAACATTAACCCATTTACAGTACACAACGATTATATACTCTGTTTATTCCGGTGACCAGTCAGAAGACATTTCCATTGACGTTACCTTAATCAACGCTTGAATGCTATCTATTTGGTATTCAAACCTTCTGTAACGACGGTCGCTACCCTCATAATTGGGCAAACTTTGAACGCATTTAATGAAGATCGTACCTCGTTTGTGATGGTGTCTCCGTAGTCAACAGCATCTTTGCTGATGGATCGTATTTTGTTCCTCAAGTTGTGCTTGTGTGTGTTATTGTGACGTAGTTTCCGAACCGCCTTTGTTCGACTCTGCGAGTAAAGCTCCCTGCCTCCGGCAATTTCTATTATTCTGGGGTTGAAAGAGAACGGGGTTATTTTGGATAAATGTTTAAATTGACTTAAAACCCTACAAATACTACTTTAAACATCAAGTTTGATCAAACACTATGGTTTAATTATGATATTGTTTGTATGAAAAACATTTATTTTACCTTCTAATGAGGGATTTATATGCAGGATTAAATGTACGATGCAAAGAGAAAGGGTAAGGGATATTTGGGCCATTGACCCTTAATTGATTAATCAATGCCATAACGAGTCATACGAGCCAAAACATATTTTACTAATATAAGGAACTTTGCTTATGACAATATGATTTCATTTTCACAACGAGCCAATTTTCTATACTAAAATTATAAAGAGGAAAGATGAATTGTTTGTTTGTTTACTTGTTTGGATTTAATAGGCTCCGAAACCACAGGACCGATTTGGATGAAATTTTGTACAGAGATTCTTTGAAACCCCAAAAATGACATACAATAGTTTTTATCCCGAAAATCCTACAGGAACGGGATACGCGGGTGGAACCGCGGAGTTCAGCTAGTACGCTTTCAAATAGCATCATAATTGGTTAATTTTTTTTTATATTTTCAAAACTAACAGTGTCTACCCTAACATTATAAAAAGGAAAACTTTGTTTGTTTGGTTGTAATGAATAGGCTCAAAAACTACTGGACCGATTTTAGACGTTCATTCACCATTCGAAAGCTACCTTGTGGTTTTTTTTACGAAAAATAACAGAACATTAAAAGTATTGTTCTGTGATTGTTTTTTATGGCAGAGCAGGCAAAGTAGCAAGTGCATCACCTGATGTTAAGTGATCACCACCGCCCTGAAACACCGGGAGTGTCACAGGTGCTTTGCTGGCCTGATGGACATATATGCTCGTCTCTTGAAGGCCCCAATGTCAATTTGTTATTTGATGTTAATAATAATAATAATAGCTCCCCTAACCGATTTCGGCCATGGTGGTCAATCTCCACAGAGACTAGCCAGCTGCGCAGGAGATATTATAGTGCACAAGTGTACGCGCGAACACAAGTGCACTCTCTTTTCCTTTTACTCTCATAACCCGATGGGACGGCAGACCGACACGACCGGAGAGAGATTAGGCGCAGGACCGACGGCTTTACGTGCTCTCCGAGGCACGGGGGTGTTCCAACACCGCCAACTTCCAGACTCAGGGCTGTTATGATTTCTTTGTCAATGGTCTCGATGTTAATGGTCTCACCTAGAATCCCTCAGCTTGTAGGCTCCCTTGGAGTTGACGATGACGGGCTGCACGTCGTTCTCCCGGTCCTCGTCTGAAGACACGTTGTTCATGTTGTTGAGCTCTCGGCCCTCTATGGCAGTGTTCAGTCTGTAACATCCATAATTTTAGTTAATAGATAAATAATAGTAATAAACGTCTTTATTTTAACGTTACATTGGTTCAGAAATGTTACATACAACAAAATTTACAGATTTTTTTAAGGTCCGTTATGCTTTATATAATTAATGTTGTCTCCCAAATGTAGTGCTAATTGCATATTATGCACCATGTCAAGTCACTGTCCCCAACACAAGGTGACTAGTGTACCTGTATTTGTACCATCAGTACCTGTACAGTGGGGTTACAGAAAGAAGAAAGTTAATAGCCTCCATATGTCTTCTCTTATCATTATGATAGACATACTAAAACATACTTTTTTGAAAATACCTACAAACGATAGATAGATAAGCAACCAAATTCATCACATCATATTTTTATACTCGTGGGGATCGAACCTTCCGGCGCAATAGACCATTGCCGTATCATTTTTAAAACCCAATTTATCGCAATGCTAGTCTTCTTTCATTTAAAGTCATTGACTAATTTAAAAGTGAAACAGGTATAATTCGATTTAAATTAAAATTGATATCCACTTATCTATGAAATTATATGGAATTGTTTCTTATTAAATTATGCAAAGCAACGTCTAGACTGCGATATTTTATCGACAAACGGTGAATAAGCAATGATTCCAAAATTGAACAGTGTTTATTTTTCGTCACAAAATTCCTATCGGCTACAGTGACGTATTACGTAACATCAAATCTAAAGTTTTTGGACTGAAGAAAACGTTTTTCTAATTAACACTAAAAATCATTACCATATTTCAATGTTTACTCATACTTAAAACCAAAAGTTTCCAACCCCTTTAATCAGTAGCCTAATCACCCCTTCGCGTGTTAGCTCAGACTTACGTAACCTACTTGCGTCTCTGCCTCCGATTTACGTCGACTAACCGCAAGTCTTAACTTCTATCAGCCATGCCAATCTTGGAAATACGTTTTACGGTTTCGGTAATATAGTTTAGTTTGAAGTACGAAATAAATACAAATCAGTTATGTTTGAAATGAAACTGATCAGTTTAATAACTGAAGAAAGTTTATATTTCATTCTTTTAATTTTATTTATTTATAATACTTTTTCGTACAAACACTCATATAAACCGATCAGAAAAAGGAAATACATTTTTTTAATATCTGTACTGAAAGGCGGCTAGCAGCAATTTCTTCCAGGCAACCTGGTAGGACAGATAAAATGAAAAATATATATACAATTTTATTATTCGTTTCTTTCTTTATGAAGTAGTCTTCGCAAAAAATACAACAAATATAAGACAGAAGGGTAATAAAACTTATGTAACTCCAGCATAGAAGTATTGGAGCGTGTCGCAATCAATAACTTGTATCATGCATACATATTGATTCTGTACAAACCGATTTTACGTTTGTTTACTATCGAGACGATACCTGTCGTGTTGCATATTCTTGGGAAATATCAAGCAAATTTTTAAAAGATAATAGAAAAAAATAGACTGCCGTGACCGATTTCGGCAATGGTGTCCAATTTCAACAGATTAGTCAGTTGCACAGGAGATACTATAGACCACCAATGTAAACACAAACAAAGGTGCACTCTTTGCCTAATTTCAACAGATAAGTCGCAGGAGATATTATAGTCCAAAAGTGTATAGGTGCACTCTCTATTCCTACACTCTTATAACTCCATGGGAAGAAGACAAACACAACCGGAGAGAGATCATGTGCAAAATCGTCGGCTTTATATTAAGGTCTCTGAGGCACCGCCATCTTACATATGCTAGAAAAATCCCAATAACATTTTTTTGGCTCTACTCGGGATTCCAACCCGAGACCCATTAATCTACGCTCAAAGATGCAACCTCTAGATACAGTGCCCAGGGGCGCATACGACCGTACTCAGAACCTACTGTACTCCATATTCTATGGCAGAGTTCCCCAAACATTATTGTGTTGTAGATCCCTTGCCATGTTTTTTTGTGTTGGGTAGACCCCCTACGTACCTGATATGGATTTCTTGTAAATTTCTAACTGGTTATTCCAAGACCACTTTGGGAATCACTGTTTTATGGGGTATAATATTACCTATCGTGATGATGCTGCATGTTCTTTAGGCAGCACATTAGGTAGGGGCGTGTGATGCGATCGTACTCAGGACCTACTAATATAATCTAGTATATTCTATGGGATATAACATTACCTATCGTGGTGGTGCTGCATGTTCTTCGGGCAGCGCATTAGGTAGGGGCATGTGATGCGATCGTACTCAGGACCTACTACTATAATCTAGTATATTCTATGGGATATAATATTACCTACCGTGGTGGTGCTGCATGTTCTTCAAGCAGCACATTAGGTAAGGGCGTGTGATGCGATCGTGCTCAGAACCTACTACTATAATCTAGTATATTCTATGAGAGTTTATAATCTTACCTTTCGTGATGGTGCTGCATGTTCTTCGAGCGGCACATTAGGAGAGGCGTGTGATGCTATCATACTCAGAACCTAGTAATATAATCTAGTATATTCTATGGGATATAATATGACCTATCGTGATGGTGCTGCATGTTTCTCGGGCGGCACATTAGGTAGGGGCGTGTGATGCGATCGTACCCAGAACCTACAAATATAATCTAGTATATTCTATATTACCTATCGTGATGGTGCTGCATGTTCTTCGGGCGGCACTTGGGGAAGAGGCGCGTGATTCGATCGCCGTCAGAGCCGGGCGTGGAGTCGCCCGCGGCGGTCCGCACGCCCGCGCTCATGGCGCCTCCGCCCTCACTCCACCGCCTGCAAGAGAGGAGCCACTGATTAAACTAATATAGAATGAATTAGATCAACGAGGAATATATACCAGAAAGAGGGAAATATAGGCAGTATGGATGAATTGCGTGAGGAATAAACACCCAGACTGATTTCGGCCATGAGCTACGATCTATTAAGATTAGCCTGCTGTGCATAAGATATTTCAGACCACAAATATATCCGCAAACACAGGTGCTCCCTCTTTTCCTCTACTCTTAATAATATGAGTAAGAATGGATTAACGACAGTAAAGAAAAAAGAGAGTATCTTCCTTAGCCTTTCGTCTTCTCATGTTCGAGCGTATTTAATGGAATCTTAATAATGTTAACTTTATTTAAAAAAAATGTCTCCCTACCTCCTATGAAAAATGAAATTATATGAAAATATTTTAATTGCACACATCAACATGCAAGAGAAAACTTACCTGTGGGTGGTGTAAAATGTTAGTAAACATTTCAAAAATTAAAGTTAAATAAACGATTCCATTGTAATTAAATTGAAAAGTAATAATATTAAAATTTGGCAAAGTAGAACATAAAGCAAAATATATATGTTGAAAGTTTTTATTTCTCTTCCATACATTTCTATTTTTCATGCGCGTCAGCTACGCAATTAAAAAAATAGGGTCACCGCTACAAATGAGGGGGCGAGGAATCAAATTAGTCCTCTACCCACGGCGCCTAAATCCACGTAACGCTTCTGTAATGCGTAATATGTAGCCTTTGTATCCAGTATTTAGACTATGTTTACATTTTTAAAGAAGTAGCTTTGCCTCTTTGCCTTGCAGTTTTATCCATTTTAACTAATACCCGTATTCTATTCTTCCTTGAGTATTCCCCGTGTGGTGTTCACGATATATAATAAATGTTAGCACACAGACCAGTGGGGCGCTAGTGTCACTTCGGACACTTCAAACCTGTCATCTGTGGCGTGCAGACGTATCCGTTGAGCTGTGTGCCTACTTACTGATATTTGAATGTTTTATTTAATGCTCACCTACAACCATAGGACATAACACCCCGATTCCACTCAACCTCAGTCACTACTCGGCCTCTTTGGGATACTGCAGTTACGTCAAACTTATAACTTAGAATACCGAATAATATTTCTCAACGACATATTTGACGTAACCTTAGCCGTGGTTGAGTGGAGGAGTATTAAGGTAACTTCTTAGAATACGGGTGTAAGAGTAGTAGCTTAAACGATAGCCTTCCTCATGAACCTTTCTATTGTAATCAGAAAATGCTTTTAAATCTAATTTGTAATTTCAAAAAAACGCGTTTAAACAATGAAGTAAATAAATAAACCTCCTGTTTTATAATATTGAAACGTTATGCGTACATTTGCATTCAATACACACATACGCAAGGTTTCCGTAGCTTATTCCCAATCTCAACGCATAGCTAGCTGCCATGAAAGTTTAAAGTTTAGATTACTCTGCCACGAGTTTGTCTTTACCGGTTTTTCATTAAACTGGTACGAGTTCAGAAATCTAATAAAAATTGCTGAGCCACAGATAACAGAATAAAAGGCAGATGGAGTGTGGCAAGACTTTTGTGACGCTAATTGCTTTCCAGATATTGATTAGATGAAAAAATTGTAGAAGCCAAATAATCATAATAGTTACATGTGAAAAGTATCTATATTTTATCAATACATATAATAAAATCGTAGCAAGTCAAAATTTGTACATTGAATATATTGGGGAAATTTTAATACAGGGCGTTAATATAAGGGATACAGAAGGCAAATCAATATTTTTTTTCTTTCATGTCTGTCTGTCTGTCTGTCTGTCTGTCTGTCTGTCTGTTTCTTTGAACATCTACTCCTCCAAAACTACTGCATGGATTGAGATGAAAATTTACACAATTGCTGATTATATTATAGGCTTACATAATATGTATGATTTATCCCGGAAAATCAAGTGGTTCCCGTGGGATAGAGGCTTACAAGTTTATATTGTT
>LQNK01000168.1:377538-387826 GCA_001586405.1 Phoebis sennae | reverse complement strand
TAGGCTCCCTTGGAGTTGACGATGACGGGCTGCACGTCGTTCTCCCGGTCCTCGTCTGAAGACACGTTGTTCATGTTGTTGAGCTCTCGGCCCTCTATGGCAGTGTTCAGTCTGTAACATTCATAATTTTAGTTAATAGATAAATAATAGTAATAAACGTTTATTTTAACGTTACATTGGTTCAGAAATGTTACATACAACACAATTTACAGATTTTTTTAAGGTCCGTTATGCTTTATATAATTAATGTTGTCTCCCAAATGTAGTGCTAATTGCATATTATGCACCATGTCAAGGCACTGTCCCCAACACTAGGTGACTAGTGTACCTGTATTTGTACCATCAGTACCTGTACAGTGGGGTTACAGAAAGAAGAAAGGTAATAAAAGTTAATAGTCTCCATGTGTCTTCTCTTATCATTACATAGTATGAAACAATTCTCGATGTCTGTCCCTATGCATACTTGAAATAAATAAAAAAACAAACTAAGCAAAGCTTGTGTTATAGGGAAGTATATAACCGATAGACATACTTAAACATACTTTTTTTTGTAAATACCTACAAGGGATAGATAGATAAAAAAACAGATTCATCAAATATTTTTCTACTCGTGGGGATCGAACTCACACCCTCCGGCGCAATAGACCATTGCCGTATCATTTTTAAAACGCAATGTATCGCAATCCTAATCTTCTTTCATTTAAAGTCATTGACTAATTTAAAAGTGAAACAGGTATAATTATTGAGATTTAAAATAAAATTGATATCCTCTTATCTATAAAATTATATGAAATTGTTTCTTATTAAATTATGCAAAGCAACGTCTAGACAGCGATATTTTATCGACAAACGGTGAATAAGCAATGATTCTAAAATTGAACAATGTCTATTTTTCGTCACAAAAATTCCTATCAGCTACAGTGACGTATTACATAACATCAAATGTAAAGCTTATGGACTGAAGAAAACGTTTTTCTAATTACCACCAAAATCATTACCATATTTCAATGTTTACTCATACTTAAAACCAAAAGTTTCCAACCCCGTTAATCAGTAGCCTAATCACTCCTTCGCGTGTTAGCTCAGACTTACGTAACCTACTTGCGTCTTTGCCTTCGATTTACCTCGACTAACCGAAAGCCTTAACTTCTATCAGCCATGCCAATCTTGGAAATACGTTTTACGGTTTCGGTAATATAGTTTAGTTTGAAGTATGGAATAAATACAAATCAGTTATGTTTGAAATGAAACAGATCAGATAAATAACTGAAGAAAGTTTATATTTCATTCTTTTAATTTTATTTATTTATATAATTCTTTTTCGTATAAACACTCACAAACCGATCAGGAAATACCATTTTTTTTATATTTGTACTGAAAGGCGGCCTTATTGCTAGCAGCAATTTTTTCCAGGCAATCTGGTGGACAGGATATATCCGGACGATACGCGAGTGCGCAAGATAAACAAAACATACAAAAACAGATAAAATTAAAAATATACATACGATATTTTAACCTTTAAAACCATTTAAAATAATATAGGTTTATTATTCGTTTGTTTTTATGACGTAGTCTTCACAAAAATACAACAAATATAAGACAGAAGGGTAATAAAACTTATGTAACTCCAGCATAGAAGTATTCGAGCGTGTCGCAATCAATAACTTGTATCATGCATACATATTATTGATTCTGTACAAACCGATTTTACGTTTGTTTACTATCGAGACAATACATGTCGGGTTGCATATTCTTCGGAAATATCAAACAAATTATAAAAAATAATAGAAACACATAGATTATTGTGACCGATTTCGGCAATGGTGTCCAATTTCAACAGATTAGTCAGTTGCGCAGAGAAATACAGCCGGAGAGAGATCAGGTGCAAAATCGTCGACTTTATATTGTGCTCTCCAATACCGCCATATTCCTTATACCAGAAAAATCACAATAACATTTTTGTTTCTTCCCGGGATTCGAACCCGATATCCCTCGATCTACACCTCAAAGATGCAATCTCTAGATAGACATCGCACGAGGCACAGTGCCTAGGGGCGCGTGATGCGATGGTACTCAGAACCTACCGTGAAGTGGGAGTTTCTAATACTACCTATCGTGATGGTGCTGCATGTTCTTCGAGCGGCACATTAGGTAGGGGCGTGTGATGCGATCGTACTCAGAACCTACCGTGAATTATATTATATGGGAGACTATAACATTACCTATCGTGATGGTGCTGCATGTTTTTCTAGCGGCACATTAGGCAGGGGCGTATGTATGGTCGTGCTCAGAACCTAGTATATTCTATGACAGTATATAATATTACCTATCGTGATGGTGCTGCATGTTCTTCGGGCGGCACATTAGTTAGGGGCGTGTGAAGTGATCGTGCTCAGAACCTAGTATATTCTATGGGAGTCTATAATATTACCTATCGTGATGGTGCTGCATGTTCTTCGGGCGGCACTTGGGGAAGAGGCGCGTGATGCGATCGCCGTCAGAGCCGGGCGTGGAGTCGCCCGCGGCGGTCCGCACGCCCGCGCTCATGGCGCCTCCGCCCTCACTCCACCGCCTGCAAGAGAGGGGCCACTGATTAAACTAATATAGAATGAATATGTAGAAAATATAGAAAAATGTTGAAAGTTTTTATTTCCCTTCCATACATTTCTTTTTTTCATGCTCGTCAGCTACGCAATTAAAAAAATAGGGTCACCGCTACAAATGAGGGGACGAGGAATCAAATTAGTCCTCAACCCACGGCGCCTAAATCCACGTAACGCTTCTGTAATGCGTAATATGTAGCCTTTGTAACCAGTATTTAGACCATGTTTTATATTTTTAAAGAAGTAGCTTTGTGTCTTTGCCTTGCAGTTTTATCCATTTTAACTAATACCCGTATTCTATTCTTCCTTGAGTATTCCCCGTGTGGTGTTCACGATATATAATAAATGTTAGCACACAGACCAGTGGGGCGCTAGTGTCACTTCTGACACTTCAAACCTGTCATCTGTGGCGTGCAGACGTATCCGTTGAGCTGTGTGCCTACTTACTGATATTTGAATCTTTTATTTAATGCTCACCTAGAACCATAGGATTCCCGATTCCACTCAACCTCAGTCACTACTCGGCCTCTTTGGTGGATACTGCAGTTACGTCAAACTTATAACTTAGAATACCGAATAATATTTCTCAATGTCATATTTGATGTAACCCTAGCCGTGTTTGAGTGAAGGAGTATTAAGGTAACTTCTTAGAATACGGGTGTAAGAGTAGTAGCTTAAACGATAGCCTAAAACCTTCATCAAACTATTTATCGTAATTAAAAAATGCTTTCAAATCTAATTTGTAATTTCAAAAAAACGCGTTTAAACAAAGAAGTAAAAAATAAACCTCCTGATTTATAATATTAATACCTTATAATACAAATATATTTGTCAATTTGATCTCTTTTGCATTTGCATTCAATACACACATACACAAGGTTTCCGTAGCTTATTCCCAATCTCAACGCATAGCTAGCTGCCATGAAAGTTTAAAGTTTATATTACTCTGCCACGAGTTTGTCTTTACCGGTTTTTCATTAAACCTGCACGAGTTCAGAAATCTAATAAACATTGCTGAGCCACAGATTACAGAATAAAAGGCAGATGGAGTGTGGCAAGACTTTAGTGACGCTAACTACTCGCCAGATATTGATTGGATGAAAAATTTGTAGAAGCCAAATAATAATAGTTACATGTGAAAGGTATCTTTTATAATGTTATAATTTTACAAGACGGCATTTTTTTAAGAAAAATTACGAATCCCTCGTGACAGGTTACGTCAAATAAGACAAACGTTTTTGTATTTGCTTTTGAATTTTGTATTTGCTTTTCAGGTTCACTCGAGTCTTCGGCACCTTCCATCTGCCTTTTATTCTCAAATCTATGTGCGGAGCATTTACTATTCAGTGTAAATCCCTAACGGTCGGCCAGTCCTGTGATTCGCACTGGTCGAGGAACCTCCCTTTTCGTAGGAGAAATAATACAAAAATATTCATAATAGATAGATTATGATTTATTCGAAAAGAAAATTATTCGGAAGTTGTAGTAAAGTGGTCTAGAAAATATTTATTTATTTATTTATTGCAATAAAAAACAACGGCGTTACAGATATTATAACACATTTAAGTGAAGTTCACCATAAGTAAGGCTAATTACAGTTTTTTTAGTAATATTTTGACTTCAACTATTTAAAGGAAGTTGTATTAAAGTGGTCTACGTAATAATATTCTTTAACTTTGACTTAATTTCTTGAGAACATAAATCCTTCATTAGTTTGGAGGACGGTTGGCACCAGTCGTTGCCAAACTACCGATCGATATATGGCCAGGTCTAAAGATTTTTACGACGATATTATACAATAGTGGATTAATTTGTTGTAGTATTCAAGTTCGTTGTGGTAAAGACTGGGTACTGATTCACAAATCCGGTTCGTTTAGGAACAAAGACGTTTGCGTTGAAATTTGTATGAATTTTATTCCGATTTTCAATACTTTCCGATCGAATTCGCATGTGAATAGGGGGCCTGAAACTGAATGTTTGTTGTATGTTGAATGTTGGTTGATTACATATGCAGGATTTTTTAAAGGGCTAAGTCCTTAACTATGGGGAGTTTTCAGGCAGAAAATAATAACTGCATCATTCAATTTAAAAACAATGTTGCCCCGAGACAAGAATCGAATCTGTTGATTTTGCAATAAAAAAAGAACCTTTATTATTTGCATATATTTTACCACATTTCTATTATTTGGATTGTCATTGTTAACCATTGTGATTAGTGACATGACTTTCATTATGAGAAACAATTTTTGTTCTGAAAAATTTTTTAGCAGTATTCAAAACGACTCGCATGACGAAATCAATAAAGTATGAAACTTTTAAACATACACGTTTCATTATCAATTTAAAGTGAACCACGTAAAAAAATTCAAAGTATGTATAAATAACTTCGGAATAGGCTATTTGACAGTTTTTTAAAATCCATTTAATATAATTAAGTAGAGGTCAGGGAACCCAGTAAAAGTTGTTTTTATTAATTCTGGTTTATATTAACTGAAAAATATCAAATTGAAAATTTAATATTTCAAAGGCGCGCCAAAACGCTGCTTGAGACAAAATGGTGTCGATGACGTCACTTGCTTGTATTGTCTGGTGTGACGTATTCGCATATCATCCACATACACCATTATTTCACTTATAATATAAATTAAATAACCACATAAGTGTAAATATAGGTTACTTACTTTGCTGTTTTTACATTTTTTTAGCTTCGAAGCACAAAAATCGGAATTATTTTTGAAAACCTAATCCGACCATGATTGCGTCCACTTGGGGTAGGTTTCTACTGTCTGCTTTTACAAAATCGTTATCCATGATACCAGAAAAGGAAAAGCTTGACAGAATTTGTATTTATATAGGAAAATATGAATAAAACAGTTCCGAGAGATAATATAACACACGGAGGCAAACAATGTTTACAAGCAAGTAACGTCATCATTAAATCGGGCGCGTTTTGTGTCACGTGACAAATGTTTGAAAAAATGCATTTTTATTTACGGATTTTTAAATAAATCAATTATTATTTTCAACATAAGTGATTAAATTACCATTTTATAATACATAATAGTTATGAATAATAGCAATTGACACTATATTTTAAGCAATGTCAAATAGCCTATTATGGCTATATAATTCTGGACAGAAAACATAATGTGCATTATAATTGCATTGCATGCAAACTCCTTGGAAGTGCCACAAGGTACAGTTTTTAATATTACTAACATACATTTACTTCAAGAATAGTTCATTTCTTATTTTGTAAAGGTCACTTTGTCAATTGGTCAAAGGTCAATTGGTAGTTAGAAATTACAGGAAGTACAAAATAAGACATTATTAGGGACGAAATATATGTCATAAAAATATAACGAACCACGAACCAAACAGTATTAAAGTACAATTTGACGTTAATCACAAACGAAAACAGTCTTATTCAATGGGTTTTCTTTGAACTACGTAATCTCGTACTCAATCCTGATTCCTGAAAGCATCCCTCTAAAATTGAACTTTAATTTGATAGCAGTACGATCCAATTTTCTATGAGAATAGTTAATTGAGTGTCCGAGATGACAAAGCCTTTAAGACTGTCAATTACGATTTTCAGTGAACTTAACAAAAAACCTGTTATAATTTCAAGATTGCGTGAGGTTGAATTAGAATTTGGTTATTAAAATTTTGTCTATTAATAACTGCTGAATAAAACACGCGTTCGTATGCCAGAATAATATCAAAGTTTAAAAAATGTACAATAAATAATTTTACGTCGATAATGGTTATTGAAATTATTTTTTTCTTACGAAGTTAAAAAATATTTAATTCTTAGCTCAATCATCTTTCAGTGAGACGAGTCAGCTGCGCAGGAGATATTATAGTGCACAAGTGTTGATGCGAACACACGCTCACTCTCTATTCCTTTACTCTCATAAGCCGGTGGAACAGCAGACCAAACACGAGAGATCAGGCGCAGGACTGACGGCTTTACATGCTCTCCTAGGCAGGGTTATAACTCAGATTCTTTTTCCAGAAAAATCTCAATATTTTTTGGTCTCGCCCAGGATACAAACCCTCGAAAGATGCAACCATCAAAGCAGTCGAGGATTATATACTGTTATTTTAAAGGGAGACTTAATAAAAATCACAAGCAATAATAAACCCAAAGTCTGAGACAAATACGATGTGGTTTTCACAGTAAAAATATATCAGTAATTAAGGTTATTAAAATTTTACTAAGAAATATTGAGCGGCCAATATTTACGCTTCATAAAATCATACAAATTTTACAAACAACATAATGCAAATACATACCATTTAGGTAAATAAAAGCCCGCATTAAGAACATAGTTTTAGCATTTCAAACAGGATACACGCGTTATTCAGCAAATGGAGTCTTAATTATATCCGCTATATGAGTGCGCCGTACATCCGGTGAAAATAAAATATTACTGGATAATGAAAAATATGTGATTATGAAGTTTCCTGTTACATGTTTGTAGTTAACGTTTACTCGCGACTTCATCCACGTGTTACCTTTGCCGGAAAAAAAGTCCAAGATTAAAACTAACCTATGTCATAGCTCGAGTCTAAAACTATCTTTCTACAAAATTTCATCCAAATCGGTTCGGTGGTTTAGGCAACAAAAAGATATAGATTGTTTTCGCATATGTAGGTCAAATGGAAAATGGTAAATTTACTTTAACACCAAGAGTAAAAGAGAGCAGATTCTAGTAAGATACTAAATTAAATTTGTAAATTTAAATATAATTACTAATATTCCGCCAGAGGCTACGCTCTTCGACACTTACAAATATTCATTTTTTTACGCTCCTGGGGTTTGCTCTGCCAAAAATTTATTTTAGAAACATATATTTTATACTTGCCATGCCCGGTAACAAACACACATACATACATACATCCACACAAACTTTCGCATTTATAATATTAGTGGGATTTCTTACTAAAAAACTATCATTTTTCACATTTTGCTTACTTGTACTTCTAATCTTATTTACATCTCTTAAACCAAGAAACTTCGAGCATTTTTATAATTAAAGGACTTATAAAATTCATATTTGCCGTTTTACTAAAATTTTGGAATTGATCGAACACATTTTATAGCTATCCTTGAAGTTTAGTAGACATTTACATGTATGGCCTATCAAATTACTAAGCTTTCAAACATAACATTATTGATTGGACGATAATATTAAAATGACCTTGAATATAATATGAACTCAACATTTTATTATTGACATGACATTTTGTTGGTTTCATTTCGATAGAATTGACGGAAAAACGAAAGATAAATAATGAATATACCTACACCTTACTTAGAAAACCGACTTTTTATGCTACTGCAGGCAAACAGTATCTATTAAAACCATACAAAAATCCATTTCTTTTTGAGTTTATCGTATTTATACAGGTGAACAGACGAGGCTGGGTATCTAAATGTAATTAAAAGACAAAAAAAATACACTCAAGAAAACTACTAAAAAAAGGTTATACTTATTTCTTTTCATAGTTTAACGAACTATATTAAGTTTATGAGCGACAGAACCCTTAACTAGATAAATGTAGCACAACTTGACTTCAATCTTTATAAGGCTTTTTGACTGAAAAAGGCCAAAAGAGAAGGCAGGCAACAATATAAATAACATACGGTCAGATTTCGAAATAGATGTAGTTTTATTTCAATTAGCTCTACAGCATTTAAAATATTCTATCACTACCTACAATGAATACATCCCTTTACCAGTTCTCATTTACTTTTTCAGTTGCAAATAAGTGCAAATAGATTTTCCTCACTGCAAAATCTCCATTTAAGTTAGGTTAAGAGTCTTGTCTTCACAAAGAAGTCACAGTTTTACAGCTACGCGGTCTGCGGACGTCCCAAGAGAGGCATTCGCTGACACCGTATATATTATGTACATGTAATTTCTGCTGGGAGATTTAATATTGAAATTTTATTTTCAGTTTGCTAAACAATTCTTAACTTGATATCATCTATTTTTTATACTTATATTATAAAAAAGAAACGTTTGTAGTTGCTAACGAAAGTACCTATGGAATGGATTAAAAATATATTTCTAGTTTATGTGGTTCATGATTAAGAAAATTATAGGCTATTTTTAGCATTTTTAATTAATAAATTTCACAACCCAAATGTTAAATCAATGCTTGCTAAAATTAAAATTTGATCACATATTATTCGACTTATTAATATCTAATTGATATCTCTACAATATGACAAAAACATGCAAATGTATTTCATAATAATTTAAATAATATAATATAATTATTTATTTATATGATAGAATAAAGTTCATTACTACAAGAGTGTTAAAAATAAATGCAGCATGTTTAATATTCGCTAACAAATAGGCAAGCAAGTATACAAGCATACAAGCCAATAGAAATCTAGATTTTTTCTAAAACATGTATATATTTATACAGTCGATTTCAGAATGAAATAAACGGATGCATTTTTCTGGCAAGTCTTGTTAATTATAACCAAGAAAAACGTAGTAGTCTTATACGAAATCTTAATTAGTTACCAAATGTTAATTGGATCATGGATTTTCATAGATTCAATAAACATTTCAAATCAAAATTGCTATCAACTTGCAAAGCTACATCAATGGCATCTAAAAAGCAAGCAATCAATCAAGCAAACTATTTACGAAAATTTAAATATTACATGAGTTACTTTTGTTAAGAAATATCTCTCAAAATATAATTTATGCACGAAGACAGTTGCACTTTAGATGTCACCAAGTAACGAAGTAATAAATAAACAATACACAAGCTTATTTCATTGTAACCTAGTATAATATCGTACCGTATCGTACCCTAGCGTACTCCACGTTCTAAGCAAAAAAGTTTTCGGTAATTAACTATGTAAGAAATTAGAAATATAGTTATGTATAAGGAAAAGTCTAGTTAATTATGACACAGCATAAGTCTTAACAAATATGTTTCATCCAGTCATGTACCCTTTACTCGTGTCATTAATGTAATCCTGAGGTCATTCCTCTTTCAGAAACCCCGTTCCGCTCGCAACCACTACAATTAGTTGCGGTTGTGTAACTTACTTCAATGGAATTTGGCATCTGGGTCTGGCCGAGGAAAATGAAGGGAATATGGGCCGACGTCTAGCCTATTTGCTCCACAAAATTTACGATGAAAACTCTTCATAGAAATACTTTTCTTTGTGTATTTCTCGAGCTTGCGTTGCTACGCATTCTAAGCAAAGAAATTTTCGGTAATTAAATATGTACTTGTATGTAATAAGAAATATAGTTATAAGGAAAAAGCCTGGTTAACTATGACCTGGAAAAATAGTATTTCCTAACAAATATGTTTCATCCAGTCGTGTACCCTTTACTCGTGTCATTAATGTAATCCTGAGGTCATTCCTCTTTCAGAAACCCCGTTCCGCTCGCAACCACTACAATTAGTTGCGGTTGTGTAACTTACTTCAATGGAATTTGGCATCTGGGTCTGGCCGAGGAAAATGAAGGGAATATGGGCCGACGTCTAGCCTATTTGCTTCACAAAATTTACGATGAAAACTCTTCATAGAAATATTTTTCTTTGTGTATTTCTCGAGCTTGCGTTACTACGCATTCTAAGCAAAGAACGTTTCAGTAATTAAACATGTACTTGTAAAAGGGTATTGTATTTTATTACAT
>LQNK01000168.1:352794-365887 GCA_001586405.1 Phoebis sennae | reverse complement strand
CAATAGGAAATTGGCGGTGTTGGAACACCCTGGTGCCTCGGAGAGCACGTAAAACCGTCGGTCCTGCGCCTGATCTCTCTCCAGTCGTGTCGATCTGGCGTCCCATCGGATTATGAGAGTAAAGGAAGAGAGAGTGCATCTGTGTTTGCACACATGCTTGTGCACTATAATAAACTCCTGCGTACCGGACTGATCTCTGTTGAGATTGACCACCACGACCAATATCGATCGGTGAGGCAAAATATATTAGTAGTATAAATATACTTCATTAAAAATACTTGTACTTTTGTTTTCTGATCTTCAAGTGGAAAAAACGCTTGATCATTGTTTCATGAAGAGTTGGCACTTGATACATCATTGGATATTTCAGTATGTTTATTCTTACGTTATTATAGTTAGCCGACAAAACCATGAACAAAACAGTGCCTTTGTTTTCAAATCCAAATACACATTAACACGACAAACAAACAACACATTTAAAAACCCCCTCGTACACCCTCATGAGGGTAAACAACTTTAAACCTTAGAATAAAGCAATAAAAGGTAATTTGCTATGCATTTACAAGATTTACGAGCTTATGTGATAAACACAATCGTTCTTTTTTATCATAAATTCAGAAAATTTTGTTTTAATTTTGTGTGCTTCATTTGGTTCATTATATAGAGGTCTATGTTATAATATATGCGATACGCATAACAAAAGTCTATATAAATTTAAACTAATATTCCTTATTAATATTGAAGTCTTGTAAACATCTATTTTAGGCCATATAGAGCAAAGCATAGACACAAGACAAACTTTCCATTAATGGTAATATTGTCGTTATAATGGCTTCATGAGTTTAGCCCGCTAAAATGTTTGTGCAGTGTGGAAGCGTCCAATTAACATAATATAGCCTTTAAAGTAAAACCATTTAATATATTTTAAACCTAAACTTGTATGAAGGCTCATCATTCTATAAAAGATTTCGGTTGTGGCTTTATAAAACTTTAACTTTCCTACGTCTCTCTTGATTTTTTTTTTTAAAAAATAAATTAAGTTAAATTAAAGGAATAGTTGAAAAGGGAGTAAGCGTACTTTTTGAACCTATTAATTACAAACAAACAAATTTTTCCTCTTTATAATATTAGTGTACATAACCATGTTAAACGTTCCAGCAACATTACTGCACGATATTAATATCACATTTTGATTAAATCAAGTATCAATCAAACTACAGAAACAATTTCGAAAACGTCAATCAAAAACATATCTTATGAGGTAACTTCGACGAAAAGCTGTCAGCAAAACGTGAAGGGAGCCCTGGTGACTTGTAACACAGGTTTCACTAAACCTAATTCCTCACCAGCCTCTTGACACTGGTATAGTTTTGTAAGAAAATAGTGTTACGGTCTGACGGTACTAATGTGAATTAGTACCAAAATAAAAAAATAAAACTTAAAAATTCTAAAGTATGGAGCAATCATACTTTAGAATTTTTAAGAATAAAATGTAACAAATTATAAGTAGGTTTTGCAATCATATGTCCGTAAGAATTATAGGTATGTTTAAATTGCGCCATATTAAAATGCAATTAAAATAAAGTTAATGGAGAGGAGGAGATATATAAAACATCTTGTAAATTAACTCTATGCCTAATATTAATCTATACATTTATACTGTGAAATATCTAAATTGAAACTCTTTTTTACACCATTTCCACATTTATTAATAGACTTTATTTAATTTAAACAGGGAAACCGGTTGTAAATTTCAAGTTGAGTTGAGTTTCAATTCTATAAAATTTCAATTTTATGTCACTTTCCTTTTATAATTTATTTAGATATTTCACAGTATAAATGTATAGATTAATATTAGGCATAGAGTTAATTTACAAGGTGTTTTATATATCTCCTCCTCTCCATTAGTAGCTTTTCCACCAAGAAGTGACAATACAGTCTATCGAGTATCCTACTACTATTATAAAGGCGAAAGTTTGTAAGTATGGATGTATGGATGTTTGTTACTCTTTCACGCAAAAACTACTGAACCGATGGTGATGAAACTTGGTAAACATATAGATAAGGGTTCAGAATAACATATAGGCTACTTTTAATCCTGGAGTTGCCATTTAATCAGAAGTTACGCGGGTGAAACCGCGGGGTACAGCTAGTATGACATAAACGTCCTTTAAATATCGACAAATAAATACACAAACAAAGAAACATGATGCTTTACGATGCAAAAGCGTAGACACAAGACAAACTTCCATTAAAGGTAATATTGTCGTTATAATCATAGCTTCATGAGTCCAGTCCGCTAATGTTTGCGCAGTACGGGGGCGTCCAATTAACATAATATAGCCTTTATCAAAGCATAACCACTTAATATGTTAACCTAAAATTGTGTAAAGCAACGCTAATAATTCTCTAAAAGATTTCAGGTTTGCTTTTAAAAATCTTTTAGTTACTCCCTTGAATTTATTGAAGAGAATAAACAACATAATGGAATAATCGTATAGAATTTACGTAGCTAAAGTTTCACATTCAGTTCTAAAATAAGGTTTATTCATTAATATAAAATTTAAACTCAACACTAAAAATAACTTAGCAATAGTCTGACTGAATCTTAATATCATTTGATTTATCAAAATATACAAACAATTTCTAGAATGTTCCAAATCTCTAATTAGGCAACTCCAACTACAACCAACAGCAATCATACTTTGCAATAAAATCTGTATTTACTGTGAGAGCAATCAAGTTATAATATTCCGAGAACAAAGTTTAGCTCGTATGTTCCTTAAATAAGAATTAAACAAAACTATTACACTATTTTAGGATCATTAGATTAAAGTAAATACCAAATCAATCTACAGAAACAATTTCGAGAACTTCAAACTGAGACATATCTCATCAGCCAACTTTGACGACAACTAGGCAATCAAATATAAATCTAACTTTGCATATTACTATCAAACCAATTAAGATGTAAAATCCTTTCGCCACAAAATTTTAAGGAACTAATAACAAGAGTCTTATTCGATATTAATATAATTTAATTAATCTCAATACTACATTCCAAACTAGTCAAACAATTCGAGGACGTCAATCCGAACCATCTCTAATTAGGGAAATTCAACGACAACCTGTCACCAATCAAATTCTGCAATCAAATCTAAATCCAAGTTTGCGTTACTATCAAACCAATCAAGATGCGCCATGAACCACGAACGTTGAACGTCAAACTTTTGAAATCTATCTTAAGAGAAATACAAAGCTGCTTCGTACATATGTAATTTCCTTTTTGCTTTGTACTGCTTTGGAGAAACGTAAATATTTGATATACAAAGTTATTGTTTCGATAAGTGAGGGAAGAGAATTCAGTTTGTGACTTCGCTTTACGCTGAGTTGCTTGTTTGATAAACAAGTCTCTAAGGTAAATGTACAAGTTTAATAGAATGTATTTTTACTTTTTATGTATTCCCTGGATTCTTCTTTTTAATACACCATTGATGATTGGAATATTAATCACGAGGGATTCGACGAAGGATAAATCATTATTTATCTCGTCTAAATTTCCTAATACCTCGGTTTGTAATCATGCAACTTATTACAGAAATAAATTATTTTCCACTCATTGTGTATCGTCAGTATGCTTAAAATATTGTTATCGAAAAGTTGTATAAAATTGTATTAATATAACGAGATAATGCCGACCAAATTAAAATATCAACTTCATTAATGGTTCCAATGAAATTCACTATTGAAAATGATTTTCAATATTAAATAGGAGAACATATTCGCCGCCATTTTATTGGGTATGAAAGTAATTGGGACGTATATTCCTACACACGTTGGTAGCGTTCAGAATTGAAGCAAAAAGATAATAATGTAGAGGAAACTCTTCTGTCCTTTCATGTTTTCATATAATTCGTTCATTCTTATTTATTCTGTATTAAAATACGCATTTTATGTATCCTGTATAAAGGTATTTAAGTTTGTAATGATATTTTTAAACAATTATTTACAATAAGATAAAAAAAAGTAGGAGCTTCTCAATTCGACCTATTCCTTTTTAATGTTTGTTACCGCATATGTCTGGCACCGATTTGGAAAATTATTTCTGCATTCGAAAGAGTAGTGGCAGTGCGGTCCCATAAAAATTTGGTTCAAGCCTGATCATCCATCTGAAAGATATTCTAGGTAACTACTCGAAAATCGCCAGAATAAGCTCTGGGGTAGGGTTTAATGATGTATATACCCATTCAACTCTAACTCTGAATTGACAAGCTCTGATGTGATTATTAAACAAGATTTTAATAAATCAAGTTTTAAAGCGAACATTTAACCCCAATAAAATTTCAGGAAAGCGATAACACAAATACCTCGAGCTAAACGCAGCAAGTAATTGCTGCTCCACTTCCCCTTACGTAAATCTCGTTAAAAACTTCCTTGACACTATTTTTCATATTCGTTTAGTGTAGATTAATATATCTCGCCACTGGGTCGAGCACCCTTGTGTCAAGGACGTCGGAGTTTAGTCGACTATTGCGATTTATTAGTCAGCTATGTATGATCACAGTGTTGCACGATTTTTGACGTTTGTAGAAGTCTCAGTTATTAGTCAGCTGCCTATGTGATTACAGTGTTGCACGATTTTTGACGTTCGCAGTAAAGTCTCAGTTATTAGTCAGCTGCCTATGTGATTACAGTGTTGCACGAGTTTTGACGTTTGCAGTAAAGTCTCAGTTATTAGTCAGCTGCCTATGTGATTACAGTGTTGCACGAGTTTTGACGTTTGCAGTAAAGCCTCAGTTATTAGTCAGCTGGCTATGTACGATCACAGTGTTGAAATATTTTTGACGTTTGCAGTAAAGCCTCAGTTATTAGTCAGCTGGCTATGTGATTACAGTATCGCACGATTTTTGACGTTTGCAATAGTCTCTGTTATTATTCAGCTTGCTATGTGTTCATAGTATTGCACGATTTTTAACGTTTGCAGTAAAGTCTCAGTTATTAGTCAGTGGCTATGTATGATCACAGTGTTGCACATTTTTGATGTTTGCAGAAAAGTCTCAATTATTAGTCACTTGGCTATGTATTGCATGATTTTTGCCACAAATTATATACATACTATGAAGTAAATATCATGGCTTTTATTAGTATTTTATAAGTTTTTTACAGCGAAGCCGCGTAACATAATGTTATATAGCCTATGATCATCAGGGATAATGTAGGACTCCAATGCTAAAAGAATTTTTCAAATCCAGTAGTTTAAGAGCCTATTCAATTCAATCAAACAAACGAAGAGCAAATTTAAATATTTCCTCTTTATAATATAGTATAGATTTCGTATACTTTACCGTAACATTAAATTTCATTCATGTACCTACGGGATGGTACATATAAGATACAAACTTTCCATACATTCTTCCGTTTACATAACGAAACAAACAAAACATCTCGTATGGATACATGCAAACTTCCCGAAATTACATTGAAATTCTATTTTCTACATCAACGGAATATTTAGTCAAAGAAAATACATGTTATATGAAGTTAGTGCAAAAACATTTCGCCCCTCAAAAGCCCGAGGGAACGCGTTGAAGACAACCTTATAAAATATTATCGATACGAGCCTTTCCATCCAAACTTATTTATTGACTAGCTGTACCCCGCGGTTTCACTTGTGTAACTTCTGATTAAATGGCAACTCCGGGATTAAAAGTAGCCTATATGTTATTCTGAACCCTTACCTATATGTATACCAAGTTTCAACACAATCAGTTCAGTAGTTTTTGCGTGAAAGAGTAACAAACATCAGACTCACAAACTTTCGCATTATAATATTAATAGGATACTTATCTTTATTCTACGGAAATTATTTATGAAGCTATAACCGTTTAATTAATGGCTTCTCGGTTTTTGCATGTCATAACTCATAACTTGGTAATATGCATTGCATTTTTAATGAGATTAGAATTTTTAAACCCGCTTTTAAAATTGTTCGGGAGAATTATGAAGTGTAGGCTTGTTTTAAAATTTTATAACATTTTCGGTAAACTAGCTTTTGCCCACAGCTTCACTCCCGTAGACTATAAAATGAGAGTAGTTGTTATAAAATATATTATGAGTATTTTATTTAAACCCACTTTCTCAATACTATAACTACTACAATATTATATCTATAATTTTTATCTCTGTTAAGTAAGGTAAGAAACGTTAAGTAAATAAAAAAAACAACTACAAGAGGGTTAAGATGACAAAAACATATATGAATTTCGAATCGTATTTTATTCAGAATTCGAAACAATATATATTCAGCAATTGCATACATTTTTATCTTAATCTATTGATATCCTTTATAATAAAATTTCCGCAAAATATTCCATGTACCAATTCAGACTTGTTACGATTTTATTATATGTTTGAGTTTTAGTAAGTTTAAGACATATATAACCATTCTGCATGTTTTCCATACTATAAAACTTTAAAAAATTCTCTATATATTATACTTTCTTCCAAGAAAAGAAAAACTATGCAAACATAAAAAATTGAGACATTATTTCGCCAGACTCCTTTATACAGGGTGAAATAAAAGCACGCGCGGTAAATAAATCTTCTTTTATGTAAATAAGAATTCTTTTCTGTCTCAAAATAAAAGGGTCAGCTAGTCGCGACATTTATTGCGTTAATAAATGCGGTTTCTTCCCCTTAATTATAAGAATGACTTTAGATGTCCAGTTAATTTTTATTTACGGCTTAATACGAGTTATGGCTTTCCAGATAATATAAAGCTTTGCTTTCTTGTAATTCTTATACCTTTCAGTAACAGAAATAGCAATTATTAGAAAATGTACATTTAAAACTAAACAGTTGAAATACAAAAGTCAGATGATCAAATATACGTGATTAACCTACGTACAACTTTGATACATTCGTCATAGTAATTTTATACTTAAAACATTAACGTTATTAGGAAAAATATTAAATATTATAATACACGTTACATTAAGACATAGATTGCTAGAAGTCTTACCAAGCTATCTTACAAATATTAATAGCCCATGTATTATATAATACCTGTCTTGATAACAAAGACTCTATACGAACATGGCATTAAGGAAATTAAACAGCTTTATTGGTATTTTGTCACAGGGCGGTGATGGCACGGGGTGGAACGATCGTAAGGTAAAAGTTCAAGGAAGCAAATGTATTTAGATTAGTTCTATTCTTTTTTCTTTTATATATCTGATGTTTTAAAGTAACTATTATGCAATAGCCTAATTTGGTATTTTGATGACAAAAAAAAATTACGAAAGTAGAAAACAGTAAATTTATCTATTATGACGTCAAAGTAATGAATATGTATTTTATCTATTTAAATAAAACTCAAAAATGACTGACTGACTGGCATAGTGATCTGTCAACGCACAGCCAAAACCGCTGGACCAATCGGGCTGAAATTTGGCATGCAGTAGATGTTATGACGTAAGCATCCGCTAAGAAAGGATTCAATCCCACGGGAACGAGGATAACAGATATACGCGGGTGAAACCGCAGGGCACAGCAAATATTACATAAACGTTTTATAGACTAAAGCAGTGTTTCCCAACGTGGTCTATGGCAACCTGCTAGGGGTCTACGTCAGCGAAAAAAAATTGATTAACGCGTGTGTTTTTACTTTAAGTTTTTAACATTAACCTTCAATATCAGGTAAATAGGGGGTCAACGCAACACGGAAAGCTATGGCAAGGGGTCTACGACATTAAAAAAAAATGGGGAACTCTGCACTTAAGGGATGTTTTAATAACGACGTACTACTATTAAAAGCCGTTGATGAAAATGGCTATAATGCCTAAAATGAAAGAAGGGAATTATGTGTGTGAATTTTCTTTTTCTCATGTAACTTCGAACCAATACAGAAGCGAATTAATTAACAATAGAGATCGGTTGCAGTTTGGATGACCTACATTTATCCGTAGTGAACATTTCACACGAAATTGACCTTTTCAAGTATTGGACAAACCACGCTGCGGTCGAATTTTGCGTGGTTGCCTCATATCTGCATGTATTCTAGTGGGATGTATTTTTCCTATAAAATAATAATATTGTCTAGGTACACATATCTATACTATATTATAAAACTGAAGAGTTTGTTTAAACGCGCTAATCTCAGAAACTACTCGTCCGATTCGAAAAATATTTTTAGTGTTAGATAGCCCATTTATCGAGGAAGGTTATAAGCTATATATCATCCCATGGGAGTGAAGCCCTGGGGCGCAACTAGTTATAAGATAAAGTCCTCCAGCCGCCTCTGTATGTCTCTATGAACATGATAAATTCAAAACCTAACGATAGCATATTAATAGGTTTTTAATGGTTTTCCGAAGAGAGATATTGGTGTGTAGTGATTACCCTTTTGTGTAAAAGCATTATAAACATACATACGAAAAAAAAACACAAAAGTTTTCTCTTCTAAAAATATTAACTAGCATCGTCCCGTGGCTTCACTCACGTAACAACGAATGAAGGTTATTTTGGATCTTTACCTCCATGTGTATCAAGTTTCATCTAAAGCCGTTCAGTAGTTTTCAAACATACACACATACATCCTCACAAACATTCGCATTAAAATATTAGTAGTATTCCTATTATTAGTATAACTTTAAACAACATTGTCGCAAACTTTCCACCAATTTTATAAATGTGAAACAAGTTTCTTGTATCAAAAATATTCTTCCGTGAAAACATGTTTCTTCATAAAGTTTCAGTTTCAGTCACTATTTCTCGACCTTGCTTCGAGAAAGTTCGATGCTCTCAGCTTCATAGCCAATTTCCGATAGAAACCTTGTAACCTTTACGTAACTATTTCTTAGAAAAGGATAAACTTACATGTTTTTTTATTATATATAAAATCTAAGCGTTACGAAGTTATATGAACTGAATGTAGATGGCTTAATGAATATATAAGTTCCTTAGACCCACTGCTTAAATTTGGCATATATACTATTACTTTCCAAAAAGTGATTTCAAATTTACGATCGTCTAGAGATGTAACATAGGGTGTTTTCTTTTGCAAAATCATCGGCTTCGACGGGTGGTTTGAATAATCAATTTTTCAAAAATGTTATGATGCAGAATAACAACATCGGCGCCGAGACCTCTCTCAGCATTTTTTTTATATTCTTGATAGTTTAGGATTTGACCCGAGGTGACCCAACCTTATACGGGGTGAGTTATTCAAGTGGGCTGTCACTTGAATAACTCTGTATACCCTTATTACTCATACTACTTTAGAAAGAAAGAAAGAAAAGATTTTTATTGCCATAAATTCTTAACCTAGCCTAAACTATACCAGAGAGTTAAAAACTACGTATGGCAAAAGGTGCCAACCTCAGCGTATGCTGCCCGAATGGAAGGAGCAGCGCTGATTTTCAGGCTGGGCCCTGGAAATTCGTGTATAACAATTTTAAAGTAATAAATACTGATACCTGTACATTACTACATATAAAACTTACCTGACATATTATATACATAACCACAACCATTACGAAATTAAATACGTTAACCGCATTTGTTGTAGGTACTCATTATAACGAATAAAAGGCAAATATAGGCGTAAATTCATCTGGATTTATGATTTAACCCGAGTATAATCCTACCTCTATTATCAAATGGCGTAATGCTAGATAGTCTATGGCCCTTCACATGAATCTGATTTATATCATGACCAGCTGATCCGCGCGGCTTCGCTCCCGTAGCATAATGTTATATAAATAATGCCCTAGACCCTAGGTCTCGTGGATAATCTAGCATTCGAATGGAGAGAGAATTTTTAAAATCAGTCCACTAGTTTTTGAGATTCATTACAAAAAAAGTTTTCCTCTTCATAATATTAGCGTAGATTATTATTGTATATATACATGTTTTGAGGAAAAGCTCGTTTAAACAAACAATTTTTCTTATAATTGAGTATAGATATTAAAGTAATCCCTGACGAAATAGTAAACATATAAAAGTAACAAATTTCTAACAAATTATTGTCCATTATAAAGGATGATTAAAAATTCCTTCACATTCAGCGATGAATTTTCAAACGTATTAAACATTCTAATAAATCGATCGATGTACGTGAACGATGCAAATAATTATAATAAATATGCGCGAGCACGCGTTATGTTAAAAACTCGTTATGAAATATTCGATCAAAGGGATTATGTTAAGCGAAAAAATATTGCAGATATTTAGACACAGTAATAAAGTCATATATTTAAAATTAATCTTTTTAAATAAAACTTCGTAATTTGGGAAAGTGGGGTAGTTATGGAATACATTTCACCTTAGTTCACAAAGTAAAATGTAATTTTTATAACCTTTATTTTATAAATATACATTTTTGAATTATTACAGTTATTTTATCTTACATCAAATTCAGATTCCATTACGTTAACCATTAAAGCATATTTACAATGAAAACAATTCCGTCTTAACTATAAGGTACTACAAGACCACGTGGTGCATGAAATTTGTTTTCTTTACTCGAAATTAAAAAAGTTTGGGGCTTTATAACGCCATAGCGATTTGCATGTCTATGATGATAGCCCCTACCTATTTCTTTTCTTGCGTTCAATAATCCTTATACATATTATAAGAATCGTTCCATTTTCAAAATCCATCCTGGCCGAAAATAAAATATTTAATAAATAAAAAAAAAAACAAACTGAAAAACTTCAAACTAACGGAAGCTAAATGCTATCACAATATCAGCAATAATTATAGTTTATCCTATACTTAGATTCCATAATTTTCTTATTTTACGATTAATGTTAGTCATAATTTAGCGAATTCACGTCTATCCATTTCTACATCGCATCGTCCTGGACGAAAATAGAATTATTGACAGATTAAAAAAACAAACTGTCAAAACTTTGAACGAGCGAAAATTTCAAAAGTGAATTGAATACCAATTATATTTTATCACTTTTTCTAATTGTACGAATAACGTTTCGGCACACGACTGCAAAGCGAATTCACGTCCAACTCGCGCCGAGGTCACTAAGGACTCTCAAATTAAACTGAACTTATAGGTCCTTGTTACGGCTTAATTGCTTCGTTCAAAAAGGCGGGAAATTGCTCACTACATTTGTATTGAGTGCGAATTGGATATTCTCGATCATTATTATAATTAATATTTTGTATTGTTACGTCTCAATTGTTAATTGCAATTTGCGAAAATTTAATTGGAAATTCATGTATAGCACGTGCTATTACTTTCTATTTGACTGTTATTGTTCACAAATATGTTTTCTAAGATATGTTGATAACAAGAAAAGAAAAGGTTAATAAAAACGTCCCTCACTTTTCTGTGGGGACATAAGGTTTTCAAAGAAATTTTAGTGATAGTCTATATTGGAATTAAAACGAAATCAATATAAAATAACATATGTAAGTTTCTGTGACCTTAATGTCTTGTTAATGTTTACTTTAAACATGAATTCTGCTGTTACTATAGTAGAAAGTGGAAAGTTCAATTAACTTTGAACCTAACGCTAGATTGTGCTATCGAAGGTTTAACATAACTATTATGTATCAAGCTTATGTCTATTCCTTAGTATGCCATACGCTTATGTTAAACAGAGCTCTGTTAACAGACATGTGGCCTAAATCTAACTAAACCGATAGAGTGCTATGCTCCTTAAGACAATATGTACCTTATAGTGTAAATATACTCAGGCGCATTATATAGGTCCTATATTAATGATTGATACACTTCAAAGATTATTATTAAATCAAATAATAAAAATATTATTTACAGAATATGTAGACAGAGACACGATGTTGCAACAATATTTGAATTTGGAAACCATACGCTCTAACGCTAATATGTAAATATGTGATCAAATAAGTGTTCACATGTATGGCACGGACATTTCATAGTCTTAAAAGAAGTGACCATTTCTGCGATCATATGTCTGATTCCAGTGTAACCAAAGGGCAAAAACAATACTAATACAATAATCAATATATACACTGAAAAGAGTATTTCCGAACATCACATTACTATCCATTCAACAAATCAATATGAAACCCATTATAAATGCATTATTCTCATAATAAAAGTTTACACGCCAACGCAATCCAATACATATGATTCATATATGAATCGCATATACATGAATCGTATATGCATGAATCGTAAACACATGAATCGCGTAAACTGTGCCAACATAAATCGCATCCGACTTCTGTAGGCTCTTCATCCCAATGGGGTTATAAATAAAGCGTTTAAGCGCTACAAGGGCTCTTGAAATTTTTACACTATTTCCAGCGGAATATAGATTAAAATTACAGTTTAACATCGAGTATTTATAAAACTGTTGACTATTTATAGCGATTTCTAAATTTAAAAGTACATTTTTGTTGTATTCAGTGTGTTATTATGAACTAGCAACTGACTATAGCTCACAAACATCTACCACATCAAAGTGTTGCAAATGCCTTGCCAGCTTGAAAAAAGGGGAGGGGATATGGAGAGGATGATGGGATCTTGAGGAAGGGGTGGAACAGGATGAAAGAGGAATGGAATGGGAATACAGGCCTGTCGGTCATGCGCTACTATACAGATTTATTAGATTCATAATCATCGTTTCTAAAGCCTATATTTATTATTCCCCAATGAACACCCACTCTTTGTCACAATTAATCAACCTAAACATTATTGACAAATCCCTTTAGAAGTTATTGTATTAATTTTCCCGAACACAAGTAACAATGCCACTCGGTTGGCGGTGTCACTTGCGACAACTTTGTAACAACTTTGAGACAGAATTATCATTATAACTTCTTAATATCGTTATGCATAATGTGTTTTAAAGATATCTATACTAAAATGTGTAATTTGTTTTGTTTGTGATGTTTTGAAAATGTTTTAATTCTTCGTATTTTCTTTAAATAAATTATAATAAACCGCGTTTAAAATCCTTTAAAATTATTTTATTTAATACTAGCTTTCCGCCCGCGGCTTCGCACGCGTGGGTCACTAATATCTGTATTTTTAGAGGCGCACAACAAAAGTTTAAAAAAATTACGGTCGCAAGGCCGCTGATAT
>LQNK01000168.1:308413-346069 GCA_001586405.1 Phoebis sennae | reverse complement strand
CTGACAATTCAGATCAAATATATCCCTAACTAGCGACCTGACTTCGCACGGGTGCAATGCCGATACTAAATTTACTACTGAAAAACTAAACGTTGCATATAAAATTTAGTATTTAGATAAATCTCGTAGGGTTCAGACTGCGTTTGCAATGTAAGGGGAAAAAATTGATAATTAACGACATCACATTAGAAACCTCAAAAATAACATTATTTCTCCACTATTTAATGGACGTTATCATACACATAAACCTTCCTATTGAATCACTCTATCTATTAAAAAACGCATTTTAAAGATTTAAGCATACAGAGGGACATAGGGACAGAGAAAGCGACTTTGTTTTATACTATGTAGTGATAATTCATAATAATATGTGCAAAAAGGTAAGAACTTTTTTGTTCAATAAATGTATTTTTATGCATATTTTTAGCGCTATTTTTACAAACGACTTCTATAATATTTTTAAGGTTCCCTCTGTTTCAAGAAACATTTCCCCTTCAATGACTCAAAGCCGCTTAGGGGAAGTTTTAAATGTAAAAATGGTTGGTGCAATTTCTGACAAAATGTTATTACGGGTTTTTGTTTATATTTTGGAGGGTTACGTCAAGCCTCCATTAAATAAGAGAACAAGAGATAATAAAGACACCATTTTGAAATTTTGAAATCTTTGACAATATTAATTCACGTTAAACTTATTAATATAACGTATTTCATAATATAACTCTGATTTGATACTAAACTTGGATAAATAAGTACGTTAAATACCACTCGACAAAATACGACCAACTTAGGTATTATTGAATAAAATATAAATAAACTGAAAGGTTCCATTTCGGCGACGTCTATATTTAGGTTTGTACAAATATTTATAAGCCAACGCTCAACGGCTATCATTTGCATTGCAGAGCTAAGCAAATCTCGACTAAGGCTGGCGAGACGGTCATGCTGCTTGACATGCATTGAGAAACTGTATACAATTTGTCAATTACAAACTTAGCATTAATAATTACGTAATTGAACTATTTTGGCACCGAAATTGACTCAAATATCCTTACTTTTCATTTTTTTAGTCCATTTTTAGCTAAATTTAGAGATTAAATATTTGAATTATCAAACTCTCTCTTGGAATAATATATACACATTTAAAACATCTTTAGGTGTCTTCTCAATTTTTAACTAGAATACAGGGATGTGTCAGGTTAATCGTCACTATTTAAAATTGCCTTGTCTCTGAATTTACACTCCATAGTTTACCTATGCTTTCCGCAAGTTAAAGCATTTCAAAAATATTTTACTACTTTATACTTTCCATTATTTTAGCCCATTTTTAAACAAGTTTATCAAATATATTATCTACCAAATCTCTCACTTGACCTGACATGACTAAGTTACTTTACAAGGATGCGTCGCGTTATACACAATCGTAGACATTTAAATTTGTATTTTCTCTAAATTAACACTTCATAGAATTAGTTCACCTATATTTTCCACAAAAGCATTTAAAGCATGTCATGCAGCATGATGGCCCAGTCTCCAGAGGCTTATTATTAGTAATTATGCGAAATCTCTCTACTGTACTAAGCGGCTTAGTGAATATTTCGGCACGTAATTTGCGACGAATACCTTTCTTACAGCGTGCCTCGTACTTACCTGAAAGGAAAATAACATTTAGTAATAAATAATCACAAATACATTTTATTAAGATTAGGTACTATTTTGACGACCCGATTGGCGCAGTGGTTCAGCAATGGTCTATTGCCCCGGAGGGTGTGGGTTCGATCCCCACGAGCAGAAAATTATGATGTTATGAACATTGTAATTTTCTACTATCTGGGTGTTAAATTATCTATAGTATGTATGTATTTACAAAAAAAAGTATGTCTATCAATTATCTAGTACCCACAGTACAAGCTTTGCTTAGTTTGGGACTAGATGGCGTTGTGTTACAAGTCCAAGAAAATTTATTTATTTATATTTACTAAAGCGATACTCCTATGTCAACCGTTGTCCCAACTCAGTAAGGCATTCTCAGTATCAAATGATGTTATTTTTAGATTAGGTTTATTTTTGTTGAAGTAATTTAAGTTTCACACAATGAATTCGTTACACACACTTGACTTATACTTTTTTTTAATAAATATCTATACGCGATTTCGAAACGATCAGTTTTTTATTGATTAGAGATATTTTACAATTCCGATATTATAAAATTTTTATTTTGCAATAGAAAAAAACAGCACACACAATTTGCCGGCACCTATATTTAGGCAACTTCCTTTCTAAAACAACCAACAACACAAATTTCATTTCCAAATAGCTTTTGTTCTAGTTTATGATAATTACGCCTATTTACAAAGTTAATGCACGATTTTCATGCATTTCTAACAACACCCGGTCACAGTCATATAACGTGAAATTTAATTTTCAAATATAAGTTAGAACAAAGGGTTATAACAAGCGCTATTCATAGACATAGACAATAATAGAGGCATAGACAAATGAAAGCTTAGCTATGAACAGTGTTGCTATCTTTTGTTTTAGTAATTTTCTATTTCTTCTTCTAAAACAATGGATGATTGAAGACGTACGAGGAAAACTTACATATGTGATTGTCTAGGATCCCATAGCGAAATTTCTACGGGAATAACGTATGCAATCAAAATCATTTTTTTATGTTTTTCGGTTTTATTTGTATAAGATGCTTACGAAATATTTCTCCAAAAGTAAATCAATGATATTTTAATTAATAGACTTGCAGGCAATTCTTCATTGGCATTATAAAATTGATTTACCACTTCTGGAAATACTTAAAAAAATAATTTGGATTGCGTATCTACATTTTTCCGTAAACTTTTACAAGGGGATCCTGGTACTGTAAAGTTGTATCGTGTTACGAAATACGGAAAATAAGTGCAATTTATAACCTTCTGTAGAGATCTTCTGTTTTTCATATATAAATTATGCATTATTGAAATAAATAAATGAATAAATAAATATTTATTGTACACGCTTTATAACATATAGCAAGGAAGCGCTCATAGTAATTTATAGAAGAATATTCTTCAAAATATTTTTATGAAAAATTTACTTCAATTATTTTAAATTAAAGCGCTTAATATAGGCTCAATTTTTGATATCTCAAACTGTCATCCCAAATCACTTGAAATATTATCTGGACAGTTTAAAAAGGACAAAATTTGTAAATATATTCGCCAGAGACAAGGGTAATTATGTACTCACAATATTTATCCATCTAGGCACCCAGTTACGTCAAATACATCACAGTTTATAAAGCCAGAGATTAGCAAGTGGATTTAGGTTCATTACGAATAACGGGCCTATGTAAAAAGCTACGCAATACGACAAATAATTTAATCATTCTGTTTTTTGTAAATAGCTATTACAATGTTTTTCGAGAAGTTAATATAATTGTATTACTTCTTTGGATTGAGAAAAACCACGCTTATTATCAAATGTTATAATAGTATTTAAGAGACGTATTACTGATACTAAAAAAAACAAAATAAAGTTGTCTAAAAACGAGACAATATAGACAAACTCTCCACAAGTTTCTAATTGAATAATCTAAGCTAATGTTTAAAAGAGGAAACATTTGTGTTTGTATGTTTATGTATGTATGTTTTAATGTGTAAACACACTTATTATTGGACCGATTTTAAATATTCTTTCACCATTAGAACCTATTATTTGATTCACCATAAATCTAAATCTTATAGTGCACAATAAAGTGTTTTTATTTGTTTGTTTGTTTGTAATCTGCATCTTCTCTGTGTGGAATAGGCTCTACGCTACGGGAGCAAATGCGCGGTACAGCTACTTATACATATAATAACAATATTTAATTCAATAATTTAAATGTTTCAAGCAAAATTAACAAAATAGACATCATTATCGTTTAAAATAATATATAAACTTAGGGTAATAGTTGAAAATTTAACTTCAAACTGCCGTTCAATTCATTCAGCCTAAGTAATCATTGTGGGTTTAGAATGTACTTTAATCTCAGTTGCTACCTTAAGTTTAATCTATTTATAGGAAATTTGCGTTAGCTCGCTCGAAATAGACACTATATTACTTCAATACCTTTCTCCCATAATTCTCTGCTAGATGCGAACCTCTTAATGACAAATTAATATCGATTCCGAAGTTTCCCAATAAAATATAATGATATTTTAACTGTTGAATATCGGATGTAAGAATATAAAGGATATTTTTATTGGGTCTTTATAAAATACAATGAAAACCACAAGTTTCATCCCTTTCTTATTGATTTATGCATACCGGTATTAGGCTTTTAATAAACATATTTTTTCGTTCCTAACTGTACGTATTCTTAATTTACTGTTATTCTGTAGAGTCTATATATTAATTTTTTTCTAGTTATATCACTGTTTTTGCATTTCTTAGGGACTTTCCCTAACAATTTTCTGTCAAAACGTCGTTGTTCTGTAGAATAAAGTTCTCAATAACTATTCGATACATCATTTATCTTTCAATACATTATGAAATATCACATATTTATCTAGTGTACAGAACAAAAATTTAAAAACCACTAAAAATTTATTTAAATTTATAAATGAAATACAAATTTTTCCTTTTACGAAAACACATAATCCCGGATTTATTGTGAAAAACAATTTGAAAAAATCCTACGTATGGCAAATACTACAGTAAAAAGTCTACAGAACAAATTTTGTAAGTATTGAGAATACGTGTCAGAAAAAACTAACGTAAATGAATAAAACAAATCTAATATTAAAGGCACTTATATACCATAGAAGTCATATTTTAATATAAAAAAAAACTCCAAATAATGCATCACATCGATGCTTGCTCGATACGATCAGTCGTGCCCGAGGGCTTGTCGACGTAGGATCTGTGTCGTATTCTCCGCTCATGACGTAACACCGATTGTGTTCTACACGTAGTTTTGATAACTGTGTTACATAACTGCAAACTACATAGGTTGTTAAAGAGATAGAAAGTTCTTTATTGCTTTATAACAATGCTAAAACAGAACTTAATGCCTAAATGGATCTTGCTACCCACAACACAGGGTATCCTAGTGTGGGGGCAAGCGATTGTATACAAGTGTGAAATGTAATATTTCAATTGGAAAAAATCTTAATATATATTAAACAAATATTAAAAAAATGGAATCAACTATCGCTTAACCTTTGGTAGTGTAGTCAGTGTACGAAGCGCAAAGAGATAAAAATATAACCTATATTTACGTATTTTAACATATATTAATATACTTAGTTTAAAGTGTAACATTAATAATTATATCTACGGAATATAGTACAACATTAAGAATCATATTTACAGTGAAGGTAGATGATAAAAAGTAGTGATGGCAAATGGTATAAAAGATTGGTGTCGCTATAGAATCGGTTCAGTATTGTACGTTAGCTTTAGGCTGTTACTATGCTCGAATAGTTTACCAAAAGGTATAATACACTAACCATGAGAAGGGAATAGTTTTATTTAGTGTCTAATATAGCATCTCTGACGTTGTAAAAGGAGTATTGGTTATAAAAGTTAATAATTTAAGCAATTAAGCATGCTACGATAGCCGGCATCAATCTGAACGCTGAAAAACAGATGAAAATTGATACGGAAGATTGATATTAACGTGAAAAATTGAACCACCACTAATTTAGAAACTTAAAATCATGCTAAGTTTTATCCAAGTTCAGTTTAGTTTAAAGATACTAATATTTCTATCTATTTAAACATAAAAGGCTATCCCCAGTTATCATTGACTGGGTCTTATAGTGGGTCAATGGCCTAACGATCGCAGTACAGACATTTAGCACTCCACTTGTATGGCTTTCATTATTCCGAGAAAATGCCTTTATAGCTTATCAAATCATTTAACTAGTTGTTGAATATAAAGTGAAGTCTCGTGTTCCTTGCTGGAATATAGGGCGTATATTAAACCTTTTTACTGATCAATTATTATTATGTAGGTATTGTAGGATATGTGTCCTGCCAGAAATCAACCTTTCTTTTTCACGGGTACGTGGATCGAATTCAGGACCTTTCAGTTGCAACGTTGACGTGGTAGCCACTAAACCAATGGGACGATCGTTTAAAAGTTCATAGATACGTTTGCGTACATATTCAAATGAAATATATGATAAAGAAATTATCTTTTTGTGTTCTAATTATGAAATAACAGGTATCAATATTTGATATGTACGTGTATATTTATAAACCTAAATATTTAAAAATTAATACAAATATCAATATATCCATGATAGACAGAGTGGAGTTTTCGTTGAATAAAAATATGTTTTAAAGAATTTTAAACGCGGTTTATACATACATATATTACTTTACATTATTAAGCCGACGTTTCGGCGACGACTTTAAAAAGTATTTTTATTGAATATGGAAAGTTCTTGCGTCAAAATAACCCAAGAAAATACTGGAGTTTACGTTATCAATCATCTGAACAGTATTAACACAAAAACATCTATGTTACCCTAAAGTCCTAAATAAACTTACGTCCGCTTTGTTTAACAAAATCCTTTATGTAAAATTATAAATATCCCAATAAAGATATCCCAATAAATATCCTTTATTTTCTGTGAGCAAGATATTTTATAAAAATAATCACTTCATTATTAAAACCAATATCTCATGTAAAATTCAATTCATCAATGAAATACCAACATTGATATAACATACAGACGTTGTTAAGCCTCGTCCATTAGTTAGTTAGTTACATTGAATGTGCTCAACTGACTGAATTACTGCCACCAGGGTAATTATTAAACCATGATGAATGTACTACCAATAGTAAATAATCGTAGTATATAATAATTTAAATGATAATCAGACTATTCTTATTAGTATTATAGTGTCTATACACTAAATTTAAAAGGATTCCATTCTTGTGTAAATCAGAATTGGTTAATTAATCATAATAATCAGAAAACAGATTCTAACGGTTGTATTTGGAAATTATTAATTAAAAGAGTTTGTTCGTACAAGTTCAACTTAAAACTATCGACGAAGAGACAAACAACTACGAATTAACTCAGAAGCACTAATTCATACTAGTAAACTATGTACTAAATGCATAAGTGTATATCACAGAAACTGATACAGAGTAGTTGAAATTTTGCATTTATATGCAGTACCCAGAATCTTCATTCTTATTTTTTTTAATCATATCTAACTAGCTTCAAGCTGCGGTTCGCTTGCATTAAATTGTCATAAGAAGTATCAACTAATCCATAAGAAGTATCCTATCAACTAACGGCCATTTTCAATAATGTATCAATGATTAAAGATAGATTGTTATGTCAAATTATATGACAATAGATAGACAAGTCATAGCAAATGTATCTATTGTTAGGATATTGAAATCAAAGTTAGTGCAAATAGATAGATTTGTCTGATTTTAGTAAGCAAAATAAGGGATAGATATAATTTATTTATTTATCTTTAAGGGTACACCAACAAAATGTTTACAAATAAGTACAATAAAAAATTCCATTTGTTTTAGTTTCGCAAACATTTCAAATTAAAGGCGTACACAGCTTGTTTTGAAACTAATATAAAGCAACTTACCTAAATTACATAACAATTTTATTTCTTGAACGATTAAAAATATAATACTGAAAACGGCCGTAAACCACCTGTGTACGGAATGTCATTGAAATCCGTCCATTAGTTGAGTCCATACAAGCTCCAAATTTTCACACTTATAACATCAGTATCCAAAGTATCCAATTATTAAACAAAAGAACAAAATCAGCAATACAATTTGATAAAGTCATTTGAAACAGTATCCCCTCACTCATTCAAGATGAAGGGTGTCTCCCTCATGATTCAGGATGACCCCACACATGACTCATTCGGTTTTATTCCCTTCCAACGTGTTTATGTATTTCTGTTAACATATTTATAGCTTTTCTTTTGTGAGCTGTTGAAATTAATAAGGTTTGTTACCTTTCTTTCCTATTTTTATCCTATTCTACTTATATTATAAATGTGCAATTAGGCGCCTTTCTGTAAAAATATATGTAACATGTAATTTCTTTTTCTTTGCTAGACTATTTCCCTTCAAATATTTGTACGAAAAAGTAAAATAAAATTTAAATGTTTAGATGTTTATGTGTTACTCCACAACTGATGAATGGATTCTGATGAAATTTCATGAACATTTTAGATTATTATTATTGGCTGAATTAGGTGACACCATGATAGGTCCATACTTTTAAATAGTCAAAAGACATCAAATTTAACGCGAGTGAAAACGCGTGCAGAAGCTATTTTTAAATATTGGCTTACCCTCCTTTTAAAACAACATTTCATTAAAATTCTATAGTATGAATGGCGCCAATCTACTGAATGATATGAAATATCGTATACAGGTAGACTATCAGCTGGATAAGATGGAAGGATATCTTTTATTAATCCAAGACCCCGAATTTAACTCGGACAAAGCCGGAGCAAAAGTAAGTCTGAAAATATAACGGCTTACATTGCTGACATTTTAGGTCATCTAATATTCTGTAATCCTCTTTATACCTTCACTTCTTAACGTATCATTACCGAATTCGTTTCATGTATTGTTAGCTTTATTATTCGAAGATCCTCCAGTGAGCCCTTTATCCCTTCATAAAAGCTTTATTCAGTACACTGGTGTGATTCGTAGCTCAAACAAAGCTCGTACGTTACCAAAACTTTTGCCTCATATCAAGTCATAATGTGGTATTTTGATTGCCTGATAATAGACTCGTAATTTGCGATTTTCAATTAATACAATCACCTAACTAAACACTTATTTTCAATAAAGACTTATCTTACTCCTACTTATATTGTAAATGTGAATGTTTGGATGTTTAGATATTTGAATGGTTTTGTCAATCACGCTTCAAATACTGAACGGATTTTGATGAAATTTCGTATACAGATAGGCTATTAGAAGTTATGGAATACTTTTTATTTATCTATAGACCTCGAATTTAATGCGAGTGAAGTCACGGACGGAAGCCCTTACTTTATATAGATTGTGTTCCTTGATTGGTTCAGTATTTTTTGCGTGAAAGAGTAACAAACGCAGACACATGCTCACAAACTGTCGAATTTGTAATATTAGTAGTATTGATGAAAATATTTGTTTCTATAACAATATTAGCTATACATATATTCGCCTCTTTTTATCCTTGTTATTTGATCCATCGAACTTGTGTCACTTACGTAAACCCTTCACCCCTGCCAATAAAAGACATATGGTGCTAATTTTATTCAAATTAGTTTTGTAAAACGCTACGTTTAATGTTTTTAGTTGTGTGTATAAATAACACATAATACGTATGTGTCAGTGTGTGTAAAATAATGTAGCCTCTGTTAGTCGATCCAGACGAAGCTATCGATTTTTAATCAATAAGAAAAAACACCAATCTTGGCGACCGGAGGGTTAATAAATAATAACGTTTTCAAGGTATCGGCATATGACTGTAATATTTGTGTAATACCCTACGGTTTTATGTGAAACGCCACAATCGTCTTTGAAATTGCGTAAGTCTTATTAAACTATTATATAAATTCATAGTTAAAATAGAATCAGTTTACAATTCGTGTTACTATTTTCTAAAATAACCTATAACTTTACTAAAAATTATATAGGAAATGTATTTCTTATTTAAAAGGTTTATTTTAATCTTAAATTACTCCACTCATATTATACACATAAAAGTTCAATTATGTTATAACAGAACATCTGACTCATACACTCAACATCCATAACCATACTTTTCATGTGTCACGTGCTAATACCATAGGAACACTCACATGAATGTCGCCGCCGTAAAATTTCGACCCTCAATTTCCCAACCCTATTACCTTGTCTCCGAAATCGATAACGCACACCACAATCGAGATCACGCAAAATCGATGCTACATTGCACTTCACTCACGAATTCGATTATTCGGTATGGGACGTCACTGCGGTTGGAATGTGGGAGGGGACGTGTGGCCTCGTCAGCGGCTCGAATGACACTGCGGGACGCGCCGGCCCCCGCACATGCGCAGAGCGTGGTGGGGGATGGATTCGTGAAAAACCTTAGTACCCTACTGTTTTGAAACTATGAAGCTCGATATAACTGGGATTGTTTGCGTGATAAATGGTGAAGTTGTTTGCGAAACGCTGGTGTTCGATGAAATAGGAGTATTATAGTTCGGCATGTGTAACTAATCATATAGGTCTTGAAAACCAAAGATACATGACGGTTCTCACAAGAAAAAGTTCGATATTTCACACTGCTATTATTGTCTGGGGAGGCGAAAAAAAAAGACGAAACGAACGACACAAAGTTGAACCATGATACATTGCATTCCGCTGGATAGAACTTAATAAAATCATGTTTGTATGTAAAGTAATATTATTGATATATTCTAAGTCTCGCCAGTTTTCGTCGCTTGGTACTAACTGCCTAGCACCTGAATTATACTGTTTACTGTCTTACGGCCGTTTTCAATATTCTATCTATCCCTTGTTTTGCTTACTAATGTCTGCCAAATTCATCTATTTGCACTTACTATGACTTCAATACGCTGACAACGGATAGCCTTTGTTATAACTTTTGACAATCAAATGTCATTTAATCTGAGATTACAATCTATCCATAACCTTTGATACATTATTGAAAACAGGCGTTAGCATAAGCCCCTCTTTCTAAGTTGCTGATGTCATTGTTTATAAACATATCTGTTCACACTTTAAAAAATTGTGTATCCATGTTATTATCCATAGAAATCATTGTACCTCATTTTTTCTACTTCTGTTGTATCGACACCAATAAAAAAGTTGTAAGTCCAAAATACCTTGGCACTCTTTTATCACAAAATAAAGTCTTACAATGTATCTTAACCCCGGAGGGCACTTCGCGCGTGTGAGGGATGGGTCCTCGAACGTTGAGGACTGCGCGACGCGATTCCGTAAATACGGGCGCTTGAGGACTAATTTATGAGACTTAGAATTAAGTAGACGTATATACCATATTTTTTATTTATTGAGTATAAATCGGAATACATTAAGGCGTGTTTTCATTGATTGATTTTTTTATGTTCAATGAACGCCTTAATGTATTCCGATTGATATGACTGGAGAAGATTAGCACGAGAAAGAACTCAGTTGATGAAGGCCAATCCTAATAGGCCTACCGGATATTAAAAGACGGTTTTTGGCGGTCGAGTACAGTACGCTTTAAATACAATTTCCAGTCAGGAACTACTGAAATGTGGAATAGTTTACCATCTCCGGTGTTTCCAAACATCTACGACATGGGGACCTTCAAGAGAATAACCTACTACACCTTAAAAAGCCGGCAACACACTTGCAAATTATCAGGTGATGCGCCAGATCCATGACACTCACTCATATAAAAAAATAACAACACACTTTATTTTTATTAATTGTTCTATCACAGTTCAGGATAAAACGCTTTATTACTATAAAGAAATTTATGTCGACCTTTCCACCCGCGTCTAAACTTGCGTGGAGTACATTCTGATATAACAGTAATTTAACATAAATAAAAAATTGAACATGTCATTGACCTTTTACTTTAAAAATAAAACACATTACAACGCGAGTCGTCTAGATGGAAGCGAGCCACTAGCTTTAAAACATCCACGCCACTCAAACTATACCGAACTGCATAATTTTATTCCCAAGTTCTTGTCCTACAAGCTTCTCTATGAAACCACACTATTGAATTATCATGCGATTCACATAAACGTATGTGAAATCCGATCAATGGCACCGAAGTGGGTCACATTCCAGGCAAATGGTTTGATCACTCGTATGTCTCCAGAGATGAAGTAATAAATATTATAATAAAAAACTATAAGAAACGCCACGGATAAAGACAGTAATGATAGCATGTGTGATTAAAATGGTAATGCGTAAAAGATTTTTCAAATGTTGTTGCCAAAGGGGTTGCCTAAATTAACAGAGTTTGTTGTTAAGCAGAATTAATTGTTGCTTTTGAAATTATATTCTCATAATCCCTGGTAGGCATGGTTTATTTATACTAATATGTAGAGGAAATATTTGATTTTTGTTTCTTTGTTTGAATTGAATAGGCTCCGACACTACAGGACCGATTTGGATGAAATTTTGTACAGAGATTGTTAAAAATCCGAGGAAGGACATATGATAGCTTTTGTCCCGTAAATCCTAGGGGAACGGAAGATATACGCAGAAGAAACCGCGAAGCCCAGCTAGTAATGGATATAAATTAGTTTTTCCCTGTAAGAGTATTCTGTAACTCATGCAATTTAACAAACTCGGTAGATTAAAACTTGTATTAGAAAAGCTTGCATATTCATGTACAAAATAAAAATCAAATCTGCTTAAAATGAGAAATTACAAAGAAAAGAACATTAACCGTGTCAAATAATTCGTTTGATATTATAACGGCGTATTGCTTGTGTGAACGTGTAAAATCTCAAACAATTACGTCACATACGCTACGACTTTTATAATTCATTGCTTTTGATGTAAGAGTCAAGTGGTTTTACAGAACATGTTAATGAATTAAAACAAGCCGTGTCAAATAATACGCGTATATTAACGGCTTAATACGAGAGACGGGGAAACAATCCGGATTCCCGGATGATTACGTCACATGTGCTACGTCTGTTGATTCATTGCTTTTGAATTGGAGTTATAGTACCGTAGGTCTGTAGCCAACTGGTTTAACGAAATGTGTACGTTAAAGAACGTTATACAAGAATGAATGAGAGTCTAGTCAAATTATGTAGCGGCTTAATGCGGGTGTGAAAGGGAAAATCTCAAATGATTATGTTTGTTTAATATATTCTGTGCTACGGTTGATGTAATTGTTTGATTTTTAAATAAGTAGCATGTATAGATATACAGTAATATGTGTTAAAACAAGCCGTGTCAAATAATACACGGATATTCAAACGGCTTAATGAAACAATCTCCACCGATTACGTCATGTGCTACGACTGTTATGATTCATTGCTTTTAAATTGCTGAAATTGTAGCCCGTAGCCCATTGATTTGATAGAATTTGTATATTAAGGTATAAAATACATGTATTATACAAGCCGAGTCAAATAACACGAGTATATTACAGCGGCTTAAAGCGGGTGTGAACGGAGAAACGATCTCCAACGATTACGTCACATATGCTACGGTTTTCATAATTCATTGCTTTTGAATTGGTGTAATAGCCGAGTGGTTTGACAGAATGTAATTTTGAACAACTTTAAAATATATAAACAAGCTTTGTTGATTTATAAAAATATGTTTTATGAATAATTGAACTATACAGTTAACATATAAGATAAGTAAATTGCTTGTTTAAAACAATATTTTGAAAGAAAAAGTATTGTCTTCTACATTTAATAATTAATAAATATTGGGTTTTCAGTATTATGGATTTTTCTACTTAAATAATGTTTATTCTTGCTTGTTTCGCACCCCAATAAATGAATATAGACTGAAGGGATTACAGTTATATGATTTGAAATAAGTAAGCAAAAATAGACAGGTAAAAAGGGTCATTTCTCGCCTTTCCCTTTTTATTATGTTTCCTATATTATTGGTATTGCAGCTGATGAACACTTGAGAATCCCTTCGTATATTATGCCGCTTTCCTGGGATTTCGTTGATACAGTAAATAAGTGGGTGCCAAGGGAATATGTTTCGTTTGCAATGGCCCGGAAAAGTATCCATATTTATGTGATATTTCCCACTTGTATGGTCCAAATATGCTAGTGTTTAATTATGAATGATATAACATATTGTTTATAAAAATAGACAATATAAAGTATTATTTGCTTTACAAGTGTGCATCATCTTTAGGTAAAAATTAACGATGACCAATAGCTTATGTTCATCAGAGTTGATATAGACGGATATGATTGGATTCCAACGGTCAAAGAATTTTTCAAATCAGTCCACTAGTTTCGGAGCCAAACATTCAATTCAAACAAACAAACAAAAAATCAAATCCTCTTTATAATATTAGAGTAGATAAAGTAAAATTATATATTGAGAAACAAAACATATTTGGGTAATTTTTGTATTTGCATTTTGTAAACGTAAATAATAGGCGTGCGAGACTTGTATGAAGTTTTACATAAGTATGTTCGCGTAATTTAGCAAATCGTGGTCTGAACAACAGCTGTACCGCGTTTGTAGCAAATAAGCCTCTATTTTTCTTATAATTGCTTTTTCTTCATACCGCGACCGGTTTCGCAATAGGAAATTCATAAATAATTTTTACTTCAAATAAAGTAATTGAGATAACTTTAATAAAAATGGACTCTTCTTTGTTGATTTTAATATTCAATTCCGTTTCTTAATTTTTACATTTTTTGGACATTTGTGTGCAAAATTAATGTAATAACGAAAGGAAAAACGATTAATATATATGTATGATATGTTTGTTTGGTTGTTATGAATAGGCTCAAAAACTACTGGACCGATTGTAAAAATTCTTCATTATCCACAAGCAACAAAGGCTATATTTTATAGGCTATATATAACATACCACGGGAGCGGAACCGCGCGGACCAGCTAGTAAAAAATAATCATTAAATGCTTGATTTTTGCGCATCGAATAAGCATTTAATAATATTAACGTCTTAAGTGCCATGACTATTACGTGGCAAGGCGAGCGCGATAGTGGAAACGATTCCACGTTTCCTTAATTGCTGGAATACGCGAAGTTCCACTTTTGTAGAAGGAAAAGCATGCGGCTAATTAGTTTCATATTTGAATGTGAAATTGTTTTTATTTTGTAAGCTTTTTATCTGCGTGATTGATATTAATGGGGTAATAAACTTCTTTCGGACAAATGTTGTGTTTATTTTGTCGTTTATAGTTACATGCGGTACCGTAAGTAAATATAAATTACATACATTAAATAGGTGAAGGGTAGAAATTCAGAAATATTTGACAAATAACCAAATAATTAAAAAATACATGTAAGAACCTGACAGGTAAAAACGAGACTCTAAGCTTCTACTGTCTGTCTGTCTAGGTATCTCGTAAACCTCAACAGCAAGAAAGCTGAAATGTTCATTATTATGTTTTCCGTCGCCATTATAAAAACAAATACCTTCTAAATATAAAAAAAAAAAATACATATACATATATTAAGATCAGACTCCCAACCTGGTCTGGTACAGAACCTTTCGTGTGTGTCTGACTACCCATTGGCCGGTTTTTCGATCTTCTTTGTAAAACTGCAAGTAATAGTCACATCTATTAGACGCATACATTTACTAGGTCAGCCCCTTTGTAGGCCAAGTTTTGTCTAGCTTTAATTAAAACTGTCATTCCTCTTAGCTTTGTGAACGGGGTCTTTGACGATCTTATTCTTGATTTAGAATGATTTACAAAATAAAACATAAAGTTTACTTTTCCCCATCAAATATATTTAATTCATATCAAATAAATGAAATTCGTCCATTGATTTGTCACATTTGGTTTGTCAGAGGACGCAATTTTATTTTTTAGGTGTCAAGTTAAATTCAAGCTTGTGGGATTGCAACGCTTGTCCCGCGGCCGCCATCTTGAAAAATGGCTGCATATGGACAAATGCAAATCCAAATGTGACTTTCAAATGGACCAAATTACAATCAAAAGAAAGTAAATTAGAAGAAATCAATAATCACGTCTTATATATACTAAACCTTTACTAAAACTAAAGGTTAATAAAATATTTAGTTTCGTAGAAGTTGCCTTAGTAACTTCCAATATAAACGCTTTTTATTTTACCGTGTTGCGTAGGTCGGAACGGACAGACGGAAAATGAAAGTGGGTGTACGATGCAAATATAATCGAGTACGTATATCGATATATAGTGTGTATGAATAATAACTTTTTGCCGTGTGGTATGGCAAGAAAAATCGTTCTATCGTATTTTATTCCAAAAATAGTCGATTTGACAGCCACAATGTGCTGATTTAAGTTTAAAGTCTTTCCACTGCAGTGCTATAAAACAATTGGATGTATTGTGGCGCTAAGCAGTCGGAAATTAGCTTGGTCTATTAATAGTGTTTCTGGCTTTATTGTCGGGTTTTAATAAATTCGGTAATAAGATTAATAAAGCCGGTAAAGAATAAAAATAAAAATTCATGTCGTATTTGAAGCGATATTATAAACAACAATATTATTGTTTTCCATGACTTGTACGCGAGTCTATTGAAATTAAAACAAACATTGAATAGATAAGATAGTTTGCGACTGTCAAAAAAAGACAAGAGGACGCTGTAAATCAATTTTGCAAACGAAGCAATGAAAGTGTGACTTTCTTTTTTCGACTTTTTTTCATCTGATATTAAGTGACAATGTGGTCTGTGATATACATATTATGTTCATGATGAAAACTGTTGCAATTCTAGAGAAACATAAAAATATAGTTATTTAATCTAGAAATAAAACAAATGCTGCAGTACTAAAGCATTCGGAAGTATCGCAGCGCTAACCAGGATCGATCGTGCTCACGTCACGCAACAGTTTAGCAATCTATAGAGCTTATTCACAGTTACCTTTCGAAGTAACATAAGATTAGTAAAACCTAAAAGCTACAAAATAATTCGGATATCGGATACTGATATTCGAACTCTTAGTGTATGTCACGTTTATTACTTTTGTTTATAGAAAGTACACCATAAGAGACGTTCAAACAAGGACTATGTTAATTTTAAGAACTAATTGTTATGATCAATATGTTTTTATGTTTATGGAGTAGTTAAATAAAAAAAAATAAAGTAAAATAAAAAATTGATTACAGCGCTCGCCAGAATCGATGGTGTTAACGTCACACAACTGTTGACTAATCTATAGAGCTAATTTACAGGTACAACTCCTTTCAAGGGAGTGTAATATTAGACCTAGGATTAAAACGTAAACACTTCAACAGATATATCGCTAACCAGAATCGATGGTGATAAAACTTATTCAGAGTAACGTTTCAAAGGTTTTATATCTTAAGGAAATCAAAGACGAATAAAAACAAACATTCAAAGGCGCTATTTATATCGGATTTAAAGAGCCAACTTAGAACAAATTTAGATTAAGGGAACTTCTTGGAAAGAAACTAAAGTATGTATATGGTGGAACATTTCACGGATTTTTTTTAACTTTTTTTAACAAACATAATCTCAAATAATATGATAGTTTTATAGGCACTTAGGTTTACATTGATCTAATGCAAATACATGCAGAAGAAATAAATCTAATGAAATCATATGCTTTGTACGGTCCATTTATCCACAAACACGAAGAAGATGAGACATTAATGCCCGGTTCCTATAAACGACGGAACGTCATAGTATAACACAAACGAATGGTTTTCATAACGGGCGGTTCTAATCAACCAATCAGAACCAAGTTTTGGTATTTATGTTAACGTCACGTACATTATAGAAACGCTTTAGATACGCCTAGTAGGATATTGTACTGTCTGTAAGTAAAACGACTCGTTTTATTTTTATAGGAACTGGGCATTAGTTGAAATTCTAGAAGAAGAATCTTTCACTTATTTATCGAAACCTCGAAAATGATGCGTTCAAGAAAATATGTCACTAATTTTTGAAGCATTTTTTATGAAATCGTACATTATGAAAGTTATTTTTCATTATAAATATTTGTTGGTAAGGATTTAAACGAACTTATAACTGATGAAAATTACAATGAATTTATTACGTATATTATTAATTTTTCATATTTGTATTCGGTAAGAGTTATCGGATTTATTTTAAAATATACAATTAGCACTCGTGCAACAATGATATGAAAGTTTAATTAATTCATTTTCGGAGAATAAAAATAAAACGTATATTGTTAAAACATGTTCATTACGAGTATTATAAATATTGTAAAGAGGATATTTTTAAGCCTCTTTTTTTCGAAGGCAGGAGAATTTGAACATTATCTTATTACAGTCACTTCTTTACTCTATGAGTAAATATCGCTGGTTATGATAGATTGAGTGATTCTGAAGAGGTCTTCTTCATTTGTTTTTTTCGTGAGATATATAAAACCAAGTTTCGTGTACATTACTGACTTACTTAACCTACATCTATACTAATATTATAAAGCTGTTTGTTTTAACGCGCTAATCTCAGGAACTACTGGTCCGATTCGAATAATATTTCAGTGTTAGAAAGTTCATTTATCGAGGAAAGCTCTAGGGTCATCCCGATATTCCCACAGCAGCGATGCCCTGGCGCGCAGCTAGTTTTATTATATAAAAAATAAAAGCACCACCAATGCGAACGACCACCACAGGATGCAGTTTATTGGTCATAATATCAACATTTACATCACATAGCACAGCTTACAGCACATAGTAATTGTCTAGAAACTCGAACAGTAAAGGACAATCCAAACCTCTCTGTAATTGTATCGAACCTCGGCCATTCGGATAATCTATCAAAGCTGTATTCGAGTGACGCTGTGCCCACGCCGCTATGACAACAAGTGAATGTTCCAATGTACACATTGATATTCTGAGAGCTACAGACCGTTTTTGGTGAGGTGTTTGAAGCTGAAAACTTGTCTGATGCTTCTCCTATATCCCGACACGGTATTGTAGGCCTGGCTGGTAAGTAGTGGGGCTAAATGAATGATGATGCTCTATTAAAAAATAAGGAAAATAACGTCAACAAAACTGTGTTTGATTGTCTCGAACCTCGGCCATTCGGATAATCTATCAAAGCTGTATTCGAGTGACGCAGTGCCCACACCGCTATGACAACAAGTGAACGCGTTCCAATGTACACGTTGATATTCTGAAAGCTAGAGGCAGTTTTAGGAAGGCTGAAAACTTGTCTGATGCTTCTCCTACTGCCAACACGGTACTGTAGACCTGGCTAGTGAGTAGTAGGGCTAAATTATGATGATACTCTAGTAAAAAATAAGGAAAAATACGTCAACAAAACTGTGTTTGATTGTCTCGAACCTCAGCCATTTGGATAATCTATCAAAGCTTTATTCGAGTGACGCTGCCCACGCCGCTATGACAACAAGTGAATGTTCCAATGTACACATTGATATTCTGAGAGCTATAGACCGTTTTTGGTGAGGTCTGATGCTTCTCCTATACCCCGACACGGCACTAAAGACCTGGCTGGTGAGTATCGGGGCTAAATGAATGATGATGCTCTATTAAAAAATAAGGAGAATTACGTCAACAAAACTGTGTTTGATTTTCTCGAACCTCTTTTTCGAACTTTTTTTTTCTTATGGCAAGTAGCTTTGACTTGCCAGTGTCAAGGTAAAATGAAATGTTATACTGAAATCCACAGAGTACAGAATGTTGGTTAAAATATTTATTGTAAAGAATGACAAGAAAGTCAATGGGAGCCCATAGACATGCCTAAAGTTGAACAGTTAAGATTGACAAAGGACAATACCAAACTCTCAAATCTCGACTCGAGTGACGCTTGGAGCGGTGACAACACCTCAACGTATTTCGATACACGAAGACGTGTATTGGGTGAAATCACTGAATTCGAACTCTGGGTGAAATTTGAATGGTTTTAGGCGTATAAAACGGGATGACGAGTCGTATTAAGCGTTAAGAAATGTATGAAACATATCTTATGTTGTAGGGACTGACGAAAACTGCGTATTATGCGTGAAATAGTATTTAGCGTGATCGTATTAAAGGGGTTATACTGTAATTGTTTTACTCGGTGTTGCCCTAGTTACTATGTATATTTTAGTACTTACAAATTTAATAATTTTAACTCTTTTGCCTTCTTCTAATTTTAACCTTTTATAAAACTCTGCTTCTTACCTTATGCCCAATGGTTGCCTGGAAGAAATCGCTGTGTGTGAAAAATTAATAACGCCGCCTTTTGCTATACTTCCTTTATGTATGTAACTGTGTTTTCCTCTTTTTTGTATAGTGTAATTAAGAGTTAATAAATAAATAACTGTCACGTGGTTCTTATCAAATCTCGCAGCCAAAAGGCAATGAAAATAAGGGAAATTACGTAAATAAGTAGGAACCTGTGTTTAATCGTTTTGCACCACAGCCACTTGGGTAATCGATCAAAGGCTAAAGCTTCGAGTGACGCTTTGTAGACAATACGTACACGTGCGGATATACACAGGACAGATTTCCAGATGAAATAGTTTAGTGAACTAGTCTTGTAACATTTTGCATGGTTGTAGTAAACAGGATTGTAAAGGATTTTAAACGCGGTTTATTATACATTATTATTTAACATGACGTTTCGAGCACTTTACAGCGAGCGTGGTCACAGGTGACTGACTCAGCCAGTCAGTAAAATCCTTTAAATAGTTTTTAATTAATATAGAAAGTACACGCGTTAAAACCAACACAAGATTTTACTAAGTAAGGAGGATCTTTACTAATTAATTAAATTTATAAAACTCAACAAATTTAAAAGAAGGTCTTCCTTAAACCTGGCCTATAATTGAGGCGTTTGAGGCGTAATAAATCTAACATTATTTATAACGAAATAAATACTGTAGAACCTATCTTTGAAAGAAACTCAATAGTTCAGGAACAAAAATTCTCTACATTATGATGTGGATAGAATCTAGAGATTTTTTGTTTCTCTATGGCGACTATAATATATATTTCTTACTCTCATAGCAAATGATATTCATAAGACAACATTCAGATATGAATATAAGGAATTCCTTACACTTCTCCGAGCTCAGTTTCGACGGGTAACATTGCTAGCAAACGTTTTCTAGTCTGACACTGACAAGTTATAATAGAACATATTTCAAATGGGAACTAACCGTATTCACAAATAATATTATGAATTCTCATAATGCACAGGGCTCCATAAACTTATTTAGACACGATACTTAAGTGACGGTTTGTCATCTGGCGTTTAAATTAAGTTTTATTGTTTTTGAATTAAATGCGTCATGGAACGCATTGAAAAATATCTTACTTTGCGTAGTAATACCATTTTACTTACACAAATACTCTTACGGCCGTTTTCAATATTCGATCTATCCGTTGATTTGCTCACTATAGTCAGACAAATCTATCTATTTGCACTTACTTTGATTTCAATATCCTATCGACGGACTTTTATCAATGTTACGTTATATAATCTGACATAACAATCTATCCATAATCTTTGATACATTATTGAAAACAGCCGTTAGTGAATACGGGCGTAACTCCGTTACGTTATTGGCTTGAAACATAAACTTTAATTTAAAACACGACATCGTAAAGCACCAAATAATTAAAGAGCAAATATTGAAGCCCGTTTAAACGGCTCGTGGAAAAAGTTGAGAAATCGGACGCCAAATGAAATTGATTCTTCCGCTAGAAGTGCGATTGGGCGGCCTTTATCACTTTCACTTCGATCACTGAGCCGCTTTGAACAAAGTAAATAAACTCAAGTACGTAACAGTCTCAATTTTTTCTTAACTCAATTAGTGGGCTCATTGGTCAAATTCAAACATAATTTTAACAATACGTTAATAGTTAGATTTCTCCATAGAATATCAAATTACTTGTATATTTACGATACTGGAGCATCGATATTCAATTTTGACGTTTTTAAGCGCCTCAAAGGTATATGGAAAAAATACGTTAATAATTTTTGTACTAAATATCATTTAGGTATGTTGTCTGTAATTGCCTGTATAAAATAGAGTATTGTGCGTTGGAGGACTGTATTCCTTTCCCATTGCTCTCTGTATTCCTTTAAAGTTGGTAACTAAATTCCGACTCTTCTGTTCACATCACTCAGGACGAAAGATGTTGCAGAATTATCATGTTTTGAATGCATAACTCTCTCAGATCGCGGCAACTAAAGCGTAAATCTTTCACCCCTGTAGTCTGTAGTTCCATAAACATTTTTAGTAACGCAAGGTCACTCGAAGTTAAGTAATTCTCACCATAACAAGGAGCCGTATGTGTTTTACCTTCGAAGTAAATGATGTGGAAGGAATTTTATGGTAGAACTATGCAACGGGCAATAAAATAGACAATTCTTTAGAGCCTTCCATAGTATATTAAAGCAGATAACACATAACTACGCAATAGAACTTACGAGCTACGTATGCATCGAATAAATAAATATTCAGAGACAGTTACGTCATCTAGTCCCAAACTCTACAGCGCAATAGACAATTGTCACATCCACTGTGCCAATCGGGTCCAGAATATCATTGAACAACAGCTAACCTCTGCATTCCATCACGTGAAATTAGTTAAATATCTTTAGGTGAATTCACGCTTCGGTTCATACACAATACAACTGTGTCAGGTTTAATACTAACCTCAATTCCAGTTGTAAGAACATTGCGTTGTTGATAACATCTAACTAGACGTTTGTTGCCTTAGAATAGAAATGTGTACGCGAGTATGTAACGTAGAGTGGCAATGAATGGGTGCGCAATTGCAATCTTCATAAATCTGGCTATTTTGTTTGTGAAAACTTGAATTATTTGTACTGTGTATAGAAAATCTAATGGCACACTTGGAACGGCTGCTTTGAACGAAGCCATTTACCGCTGGTTTAAGACCGATATGACTGTAGTCAACACTTGGTGACTATAGTCATATCTATCTACATTATTAATATTATAAAGAGGAAAACTTTATTTGTTTGTTTGTTTGTTTGGTTGTAATAAATAGACTACTGGACCGATTTAAACAATTCTTTCATCATTCAAAAGCTACATTATCCACGAGTAACATAGGCTATATATAACACGCTACGGCAGCGAAGCGCGGATCAGCTAGTACTAATATAAAGCTGATGAAATGATTTATCTACTGGTTTGTTTGAATGTGATAATCTCAGGAGCTACTGGTTCTATTATACAAAATTTGTTAGATACGCCATTAATCGGCTGTAAAACATGTTATGGAAACGAAACCGTACGGAATAGCTAGTGAGTATGGGTGCCATGTTTCTGTGAAGTGACATGACAACGTACATTTTATGTGTCTTGTTTTATCTACCTTCTGTGTATCGATTTATAATAGTGGCTCGTTCCGAGCTAGGCCTTGTTTATACCAAGATATTTTGAAACGATGATTTCATTTGATTAATGATGGATTAATGATGGGAATACAGGCTTCCGGGCCGGTCCGGTCTTCCGCTTAGGGGATTGTAATTTCACCGGTACGAGCTTTGCCCAATCTTGTAATACTCAACCCCACCTCTTTTATTAATGAATTATCTTCTGTCGCTTCTTACCACACCCACGGATAGAAATGGGATGTCGACACACGTATTCTAACACATCACCACACGCTATTACTACATAATTGTTTAGTAGTTAATTTTCCGTGGTTTAAATAGAATACAGTACAACTAGACTTACTCCAATTGGCCTTTCCCGGAGATAAAATGACTTCAGACAGAGCACGTGCAATAACAGTTATAGAACAAAGGAAATTGTGATTATAACAGAGTACATTCAACACAGTGCAATACTGAGGATAAGCGATGTACTAGAGCTAGCAGGTAATCTATTGTTCTTTTTAATTTCTTAGCTAGAGTTTTATTTGCAAACACTATACATATATACCTAGAAGAGCGAGACACGAACTGAAGCAATTTTATAGTCGTAATAAAAATGGAATACGTATTTTGCATGCAATTTTAAATTACATGAAGCATCAGTGTTCTTTTTTAATTCAAATTGTTTCGTATTTTTAACTAGCTGTACCTTAAATTGCCGCGTATATCTATCGATCAATATTTACACTTCAAAATCAAAACATCAGCTAAATTTTCAGTAAAACCGTTAACTACGACGAATTTTAGCCAATCGCATGAGCGATAAAAGTTTCAAATTCCGAACGCCATTTCCAGGGTTTTAATATTTCGTAAATTAAAAACGATGTACGAAAATATTGATAACCCAAACGTAATTTTTGAAAATCCTAATGCCCATGAGTGGAAAATGATGATGTGATGAACGTTGTCATTTTCTACTGTCTAGGTCTGGGTGTTTATCTATCTATTTATCTGTATGTATTTACAAAAAATGTATGTTAATGTTTGCCTATCAGCATCTAGTCTCCATAGTACAAGCTTTGCTTAATTTGGGACTAGATGATTTGGACTTTCAAAAGAGCTTTGAAAAAGCCAATTTGGAAAAATAAATGATTTGAATTTGAATTTGATGGCGTAGTGTTAAATATCCCAGAATATTTATGTACTTTATTTATTGCCCTTCAAAACCAAAATTTCATTAACTCCATACAAATTCTAAGAAACTTCAAGCCAGCCAATTGCATAAGCGTAAAATTAATATTTCGAACGTCATTTCCACGGTTTTAATTTACGAAATGCTTTGTCTGAGTTGCCATAATAATGGCCGGTGGAAGTCGGGAAGTCCTTTCAGTGGCACATAAAGGACCTTTCACTGAGATGGTAATGAGACAATTGCACTCTCCGCAGACAGTCATTACGTATTTAATTAGAAATGCGTTTTTTGAATTGTAAAATATTAAATGTTAAGGGATGGAAAAAATGTCAATAGGTCATGAATATAATTGTTGAAACCAATATGATACAGAGCATTTTATAGACTAACTAGCTGCGCCCTAGGGCTTCGCTCTCGTGAGAATATCGAGATGATATATAGCCTATAGCCTTCCTCGATAAATGGGCTATCTAACACTAAATTTTTTTTTCGAATCGGACCAGTAGTTCCTGAGATTAGAGCGTTCAAACAAGCTCTTCAGCTTTATAATATTAGTGTAGATAATAACTGACGTCATTAGCAATTTTTGATAGAAATTAAGAAATAATAATTAGGGCTATGTTATTAATCTATATTTTAATAAGTGATGCAAAAACTTTTGTTGTAATAACGAAAATGATTAGGCAACTTTGCAGTTGTTAAAATTAAAGTTTTATGGAGCAGAATCATAATACTCTTAGTCTTCTACGTTATTATTCTTTTTACCAAGTACGACCAGTAGGGCGACGGCCGATCGGACGTCCAAGGAACCGCTGGGCTAATGAAGTGGCGAAAGACGAGGGATTTACAGGAACTTTAGCTGCTAAATTGCGCACCTAATTATTAATGTATGGGTTAAAAATATTTGCTTGCACATTACAAATGTCCCGTTTCTATAAAGGACTAAACACCATAGTATAACAGATGCGAATCGTTTACATTATCGATGGGTTATAATAAACCAATCGAAACAAGTTTTAGTAGTTATGATAACGCCACGTTTATTAAAGATACGCTATAAACTAACGCTATGTAGGATATTGTACTGTCCGTAAGTAGAACAATTCGTTTTATTTTTATAGAAAATATGAAAAGGATTCTACTATTAAGATATTGTACTTTACCCGTAGGTAAAACGAGTCGATTTATTTTCTCTATATGAAAACGCTAGCAACTCGAATGTTCACATTGTTTCCATATTTAAAATTCATCTTCACAGAGAAACGTGAATCTATCGGGTAGACATTTATTTGACGGATGAAAATAAATGTGCGCCGAGTTCGCACCCTATACGATTATGCTCGCGTGATGGGAATTTTCAAAGTACATTAGGCGGCGTCTTCAAAGAAACCGTGGATGCTTTTCATTTTTGTCTTATACTCTGTGTTTTTAACGAGAATGGATTTAATGAGGCTAAGCCTTTTGTGGATATGTAATCTGTATTCTTCTGAGTTCAAGCCTTTTGCGGATCTGTATTCTTCTTTGACAAATCGTACATATCGCAAGCATGGAATTAAGGTCAATAAAATTTTGATATTTTTGTATCCTTTTTTAACTTGTATAATATTATTTAATGTCAAGTTATATCACTGTTAATGTATGTAAATAAAAAACATTTTTATACAAAACTAGGCGTGCCCCGCGGTTTCACCCGCATATATATCCCGTTCCCGTGGAATTTCCAGGATGAAAGTATCCTATGTCCTTCTCCTGGCTCTAAACTACCTCCCTGCTAATTTTCAGCTAAATCGGTTCAGCCGTTCTTGAGTTATAAGTGGAGTAACTAACACGACTTTCTTTTATAAATGTAGATATCGACATTATGGCAGTATTTCATAAAGCGATATTTTAGTAAAACACATTCAAAATTACAGTAATACCAGATTTCTCACAAAGCAAACAAACACTCTCACAGTCTAGACTGTAGATTGTTGGAGCACTTACTGTTGAATCAATAAATTTAACGACCCACGTGACCTGTTTTAAGCAGCTTGATTTGCCTACACACGCATATAAAAAGCACTGTACCTGAATAACTAAAAACTAAGCTATAACTAAATATACTTTCAAACAACAAAATCCTACATGCAAAGAACTACATATCTTCACTAATATTATGAAGAGAAAAACTTTGTTTGTTTAGTTGTTGCTCAAAAACTACTGGACCGATATTAAAAATTCTTTCACCATTCGAATAGCCATGTTATATAGTGTTCCCGCAGCATAGTTTTATAAATAATATGCTACGAGTGAAGCCGCGCGGATCACATAGTTTATAATAAAAGTAGCACTAGTCTATACTGTAGAATTGACCTAAAGTTAGTATATGCACTAACTTGTGTAATAGTAAGGCTATAAATTTAACGACCCACGTGACCCACGTTTCAACCAGTGTGGTTGACCCCAGAAACTTTGCTACACTGTACCTCTTAATTTAAGGTTACCTAATTTGACTGGACTATAAAGATTACATCTTTATACGGGACGTGTCAGGAATAGAGGCTAAACATTATGTTAATTACTCATTACAATATAGACAAGGTTATTTCATAATCAGGGCCACGATGTATAAAATTATAATATCATTGATTAAGGCCTCTGAGGTTGAATATAAACCATTTTCATTCATGTTGAAAAATACAGGTATGAAAACTGTAACATTAATTTCCGATAAACACATTATAAAGAGGAGGAAGATTGTTTGTTTCTTTGTATTGAACAGGCTCCGAAACTATGGGACCGATTTGACTGAAATTTTTCAGGAATGACAGGATAGTTTTTATCCCGAAAGTCCTACGGGAACGGGATAAACTGCGGAGCTCAGCTATAAGATAAATATAATAAACGAGTAATTTATCTCAAATTAAGAAATGACATACACATACATACAATACGCATTAAAACATGGAGGGAACTGTGAAGTGTTTTCTTGTATAAATAAATCAAATTGCAGTTCCTATATTAATACAAATTCTTATATTTAAAGTATAAATTATGGACTAGTAGTCTCTTAAAAAATAACTATAATATATACTGTATTTTCCAGATATAAAATAAAAGAAAAGCTGTATCCTCTGACGTCACTAATGGCTTCGTACACTTTAATCGTGCGTGCAGTTGTGAACGTAGACTATATGTAAATGAATTGTTTAATACAATGATTAGACATACCCGCTGATTCACCCGTTTTATGCTAGTCTATATTCTTCAGTCTTGTGCTTCAAAAGAAATATGTTTTCCAAACCACCCCGTAGATTTGAAAAGTAAGGTCTCAGAGTCAGACCAGTCAGTCTGACGATAACTTTAGTATTGTTTACCTGATCTTGATCGGTCTTGCTTTATAAATTACAACGGTTACGACGTCTAGATCGGAGCGAGCCACTATTTATTTTTATTTATTTATTTAAGAAAAGTAACAAACAGTCGCTTAAAAACAAATACATATTATAAATCTGTTTACACATAGATCTACAGTTTCATTTATGTAAACATTATAGTATGTTTTAATATAATATAACCTTATTTAATAGTGCTAAAAAAGAAAAGGATCAATTCGATTGTAGTCATATTAGTATAGATAGGGATAAGCTGACTGTGAAAGTCGAATACTCGTATTACTTCGGTACGACTTGGGCCAAACTCGTACCGGAGAAGTTACCATCCATCCACAGCAGATATGCTTGAAGTCAATGTCAAAGTCATAATGTTTATTTTCCAAATCGGCCTCTGTTGAGGCGCAATTAGAACATCATTTACATCATCGTCATCTGCTTGAAGCAGTATCATATGTTTCGTGAAGAACCTTGCCCCTATATCCTAGCCCGATCATTCCGTCCATTCATCCTTTCCATATTCCCTTTTTAAAGCCTTCAAGGTATCTACGACACAGTAATCTATAAATATGACCAACTATTTATAAATGCAGGTCAGTATCCCAAGGCTGCAAAACCACAGTATCAGTGTATTCATAATAGCTCAACAAAACGTTATTGTTATTAGATAGAACTGTAATTCATGTGTGGCTACCGTGGGAGGCTAAAGGCTTTTCCAATGATATATTTAATTAACCCAAGTCTATAATCGTTGGTGAGTTCTTTCTCATATATTTTTTTTTCACCGAGCGATATATAAGGCTTTTTGCTCTTGAAGGTATACGTTTTAAAGTACTATAGATTATTTATAAATTATTTCTATTCATGGAAAGGATATAATTAGAAAGATGGTTACAGTGACTTTACCAAAATCTTAGACTTAATACTATTGAAATAATTGTGTAATGACCCTCGAATACATTTTCTCTTTTTAAAACCCAGACTAAATCGTCTGGCTTATTTTTATTTCTATTCTTTTAACATAAATCGGCAATATGTATTTTAAATTTGCATGTTGCCTCAAATATATAAATTTAAAATGTATAAAAATTATATTATTTTTTAAATTTTCAGGGTTTATTATGTTTGCCCCAGCCAGGTTTGCAGTTCCTTATTGGGGTAAGAGTATATCACGCTATCGCGGTCTGCGTATAACCATACAGGCAATAAAACCTTATTGCGACGTGGACATGCACCATATGGCTCACTAGACAGAAAAGAACAAAGTAATATACTCGTTTAAAAAAGCAATTCATGTAGCTGTAGATTCAGGAACGACCCACGTTATATTACGTTAAATTAAAAAAAACGGAATTTCCGCGAGGCTTAAGTCCCGTAGTATATTATTGCTTATATGCCGCTCAGCAAACAAGCAGTAACTGCAGTAGTTTATGTGTGAAAACATTACAAACAAACAAAATTACCATATTTTCCTCTTTATAATAACAAAATAGATTTTCTAGCTGTACCCGCGGCTGGCCGGAACCACTATGGCCTCAGAATTACAAAATTCACACCTTTTCGGCTTTATTATATACTAGTTAATCAACGCGGCTTCGCTCCCGTAGCATAATGTTATATAGCGTATGTTACTCGTGGAATGTAGCTTTCGAATGGTGAAAGAATTTTTAAATTCGGTCCAGTAGCTTTTTAACCTACTCATTACAATTAAATAAACAAAATTTTCCTCTTTATAATATGAGTGTAGAAAAAGTTAAATTAACAAATTTCGCAGACAGCCATAGGTTCAGTACGTGGTGATCGATGTAGGCGGCGCCGGCCGGCCGACGACCGGCACTGCATTATTGTATGGATTTTCAGTTACCTAGTCTGTTCGCTGTTTTTATCCTTTGTTAATCGTGTATACTAGTATCTAAACTTCTTCAATAATATTATAAAGAGAGATTTGATTTTTTTTTGTTTGAATTGAATTGGCTATGAAACTAATTTATATAATTAATCGATTTGGAAAATTATTTTACCATTCGGTTCCTACATTACCCCTGATGAATATAGGTAGTATAACAAAACGTTATCCCTGATTAACAAAGGCTTTATAACTACGGGAGCGAAACCGCGCGGAACAGCTAGTAAAGTATAATTTTATACAAAGTTTGTATCGTGTAAGGTTAAAGAAAACATTGAAGCAAGTTGTGTTAATTCTATATCCCATTATATAAATGTGAAAACTTGGATGTTTAAATATGTCAATCACGCCGAAACAGCAAAATAGTTTTTGATAAAACTTCGTATACATTATCTAGATTAGGTGATAGAATACCTTTTATTGGTTTTTCGATATAGCCATGAGCAAAGTCGCGACCAAAAGCTAGTTCAAAATAAAATTTTAATATCACAGCCTTACATGAAAGGCTAATATTTCAGACCAAAAGTACACTTTTCCGTGCTGTTGCGGATTATAGGTAAAGTTCGCGATATAAAGTTGGAACAAAGCATTTTTACACAAATTTGCATATAAAGGCGAACCGAAATACGGCTTGCATAAATCGATAGGCATTTTATAGCTTGTATATACTAGTAGGTCACTCCAAGCTCGGGACCTTTCATTTGATGCCATACATGGCTATATTCTTATGAAAATCGCCGTACAAAATTTTATCAAGATCAGATGAACCACATACACCAAATATCCTCTGACTAATATTCAGTTATTTGATCCTTTCTATCTTCGTAACACCCCTACTGATTTCGCTTATCTTCGAATTCAACATTTTCTTTTGTCTAACCTATTCGCATATGAAACAAGATCAGATAAGCAATACTCAAGAAATTTCATCAATATCCGTATAGAAGTTGCAGCGTGATTGACACATAAACATCCAAACACATAAACTTTCCCATTTATAAAACCGCGCCCCGTGGTTTCACTCGTGTAACTTCTGATCTCGTGGCATCTCCTTGATGAAGCCTTTATCTTATTCTGAACTCTTACCTCAATGTATACCAAGTTTCATCATAATCGGTTCAGTAGTTTTTGCGTTAAAATGTAACAAACATACATACATCCTCACAACTTTCGCATTTATGACATTAGAAGTAGTAACATTGGAAGTAAGTTAAATCATTCAAAATGAATATCGGAAACGGATAACCCATTACACAGAAATACCGCATTATGTCAGCATTATACAGGACTTACATTTAGATTTATGCTAAAATATACATAACGTAGTCCGCACTGGCAGACCTATATAAATTTAGTTTCATAGCTACAGGTACTAAGGGAAAATTTGAACCAAATGTATAACTGATTATAATTTATTGTTTCAAATAGAACAGTATATCTTAGAATCATAGGCTATTATTTTAACATGCTTAAAATGAAGAAATGTCCTTTAAAAATATTAATTTAGTTCAAAATATTGGCTATAAGACAAATATACCACGCAATGTGTTGTTGGACTATGCAAATTTTAGCTAACCAATAAAAAAATCCGCTGGATAATTATTTTTCATGACTTTGTTTTTGATACATATTAGAAGGGGTGGGGGGGGGTTTTAACTAATAAAGCCTTATATTTCGTAAAATTACTTTTTCACGTTATTTAGATATTCATCTCGACAATAAACAAAAATGATAATTTGTTGAATTCGTTCGTACAAAAATCGGTTCGATAGCTTTTCGCTTCTTTATCGCGATCAAACAACGTTTTATATTAATTAAACCTTTTATAATTATACATTAGCATTACTATACGCAGTAGCTACGTTAATCAAAGCTTTTGTAGTTAATCCTTTAACACAAATTCGCACGTCAAATGTTACATAAGACAGAAAGTGGGACATCGCGACTGGCACACCACCAAACACTCCCGCCCACTTCACCCACCGCAAGATGCCATACAAACTACAAGTAGTATATTTTATGTGTAGTTATAACTACAAACCTTTGTCGTAGTTAATCCTTGAAATTGATGCCTAGAGAGTAGAATTCCCATACCCTCCGGCTGCATAGACCTTTGTCACATCCACTGCGCTATTCGTGTGCTAGAAGTTGGAAAGTTTAATTTAAGTAAAGAAATATTTTATTTGAACAAAAGTAGAGAGAAAAGCGAAAAATAACGTAGCAATGGGTTTGAAATATAAGTCTCCACGGAAGACTTTAAACAAACATTAAGAACAACAGGCTAATTTCAAAGCACGTTAACCGTTATTTATACATCGGATTCCTAGTAAGTATGGTATTTGCATTCATAATAACACAATTTAAATCAAAACTTATACGAAACATAAATTCATACTATAAAACTGGCACGAAAGCAAATACAGGGTACATTAATTATACGTCTGGGGTTTGGGGTACCCAGAACTTTTGAGGTCGTTGAACCAGACAAGAAAAACGTCTTTATTTGAGTATAATTAAGTATAGAGCATGCAGGGGTATGGAGCCCGATATATTATGTTTATATTTTAAAGAATTATTAAATTTACAATTATTTATTAACCATTATTTACAGAATATATTAAATATAATTAATAAAGGTATCAGTAAATCTTAATAGGGATTCCCAACTACGCAAAATAATGCACCATACCACAATGTGCCCATAGATGAACTGATGAAGATGAACAATTAAAGTAGTATCGCGAGAGCTAGAACCACTTTTTGGGGAGGTGTTTCAGGCAAGCTGAAAACTTGTCTGATGCCACTCCTATCCAAACAGACAGGTCACCAAGAAGAAAGGTCTTTTTCCATGTTGGGGTATAATAGTAGAGGCATCATACAAGTTTTCAACTAGCCAACAACTCCTCAAAAATGGTTCTAGGTCTCGGAATATAGCCTTTACCCTCATAATCCAACGATACAGATATCTTGAAAGCAACTATAGATATAAAATATAGTATATTCTGTCTCATTCTCACCTATTATAGCAGATAATTGGTTCTAAAAGCGTTACAAATGATTGGCCTACAGATCTATAGAATCCAATGTATAAGCTCGCGACATGTGGCATAGCAGACAACATAGTTCGCTCTGTACCAATTTATACTCAACGTCTCATGACACTCGTTGGGTACAATTAGAGTGTCTCGATTTCCCACTTCGGTTCCTTTAAGACAACGTCTAGTTAATTGTAGAAAAAGAACTTCTATAACTTTGTGCGGTCGTCTTAATTAGAGTGGAAATTGTAATCTAGAGAACTAAAGAATTAGATAGTTGAATATAGTTACGTACTATCTGGTAAGGGGAATACCTACATAATGTATTATTGTGGAAATGTAATATATTTTCATGTGCAATCAGGAATTATGCCTAAATAGTGTCGATGCAATGTTTCATTTCATGACTTGAACTAAAAAAATCTATGATTGACTTGGTATGCCAAACATATTTCGATCATGGTTTCACAATTTCACAAACAAATAAGAATGTGTCTCTTGATCAATATGGATTTTGTTCAAATGAACATTATATCTGGATGAAATTAAATGTAGTTAAATTTAAAAGTTGTTAAGGTAAAATAAGTGATAGACGGGCAAAAAATGGTTAATGAAGTCAGGTTCCATTAGAAATTGGTTAGGTAATATCGGGTTAAATTAGTTAACTAATTTAACCCGATATTAATTCTTTGTTAAACAAAGGATAAGTGAAACATCGTATAATTTAAATAGTTATCACGATTTATACTCAACATGTACTTTAGTAAGTATAAACCGTGATAACAATTTAAAACTAATTGACAATTAAAACAACATTTCATGAAGTACAGTATAAAAAATCGAGACACTAAACCAAAAATCATAATGTGATTGCGCGATCGTAAACACTTTCAATATTTGACATTCAATGTTTGCCTACGCATTTGAATGATTGTTCATTAATTATGGAACTACATTTCATTTGCTAGAGATTTCAGTATGTAATATCAAAACATTTATACGCATAACAATTTTGTATCATTAACACTGTTATAATATTTTACTTTTATCATTAGACTTTAACTAAATGCGAATTTCAGCATTTCTTCAATACTGAAATATTTTTTCTAACCAATCAGGTATTACATGAAATACTTCTTAAAGGATTTCAATTGCGGTTCATTATCCATTATTTTACAATATTAATATTTGACGATTGACCCATGACCACGCTTGTTGTAAAGTTTTCAAAACTTCGGGTTAATAATAATGTATAAACCACATTTAAAATACTTTTAAACAAACACAAGAAAATACTATAAATCTATAGTTTCGGAGATTACCACGTTTACCACAAACCAACTTTTCTTACTATATAAGCATAGGTAAGTTTTCTATGAACAAATAAAATGAACCAATGAAAAATCTGCAACAAGACTTGCTCCATCTATTATTCAACGGCCTCAAAGCAAAAAATCCAAACGAATCATTCACGTCCAGCCATTCATATCAAAATAACGTTCCAAAAGGTCGGCCAGTCACCGTCGGCGATACAGATGACCGACACGCCGACATAACGCCGACATATTTCCCCCGGGCGCTGTGGCCGACAAAAAATCAACCCCTGGCACGTAACGTCGTATTGATTGTACTAGCCTAAACGTTTGAGCGGGGAATCTAAACGGTTAAATCATGCTGTAACATGTGTATTGGTGCAGATTTGATGGGAACAAAATATATGGCTTTTAATATTCCCTGATATGAGGAATATAAGAGTAAACAAATACTAAGTGAGGTATCTGTCACAATTCTAAGACAATACTAGAGCCAATATTTCACACTCGATACTAGGGTCATAATAAAAGTTTTTTATTCAACTGAGGACAGGTTTAAACCTTTTTGATATTCCATAGACAATTGACGAGCGTCCAGTAAGATACGGTCAATACCGGCCACATATAGAAAAATGATTTACTAAGCGAACGAAATAACCAATACACATACAAAAAAAATGACTAACTACGCGTACTTTTTACTTGATCTTTTATTCAACTAAATACACAGAGAAGTATTCGAAACATTGATTTCAGTTTCAATTAAAACGATCTAATATGCGGTTCACTATAATAAATAAAACAAAATCTATTTGTTGTTTCCTATGAGAATTCCCGATCACAAATAAGTCTTAAAAATATCAGACATAGCAATTAAACAAATGAATTGCTTATGCATACATCAGCTAAATAACAATGCAAAACAGGAGACAAAGGGAACGGAATCTGCATACCTAATCAAATTTAATACCTATATCGTCGTAGTCTTGCAATAATGCTAAGATATGGGGAATATATTAGTTCCCATTTCTGTTATTTTAAATGAAATATAAAGGTTTTATAAAAATCTTTGATAATATAATAAATTGAAAAGTAATTCTGTCTGTCTTCTTCACGCCCAAAACCACAGAACCGATTTGGATGAAATTTTGTACAGAGATTGTTTGAAAGCCGAGAAAAAATGATAGTTTATCCCGGAAATCGTACGGGAACGAAAGGTATACCGCGGGGCATAGCTAGTATATTTTGTCAGTTCCAGTAGAATTTCTGATAGATTTCAGATCTATGATGACGGATGACTATATGTAAATTTTTATTTTTTGGAACATTGATTTCCTTGCCTTATGGATAGAAATTTATAATCAAAAACGTGAAAAAAATCTATATCTATAACGTGCAGAATATTTTTTATCAAACCTTCATGGCAATTTACTACACATAATTAAAATAAATATCAATAAAATTCTTCAAATAACATGTCAACGCGACCAATATTTTTCTTCACCATTAAATAGTCGATATAAAATCAATCCCTCCACATCCCCAAACATCAAACAAAGTCCAAATAAATTAGCAATCAAGTAATCCCCAAAACCAACCAAGGAAATGATTAGAACTCAAACGCGTTTCTATAATCCGTGACTGGAATTGATAAGCGTTTGTTTTAATTACTTTACAACTAACTGATATCCATTAGTTATTAATTTGAATAAAGTTATATTTAGGCGAAAGGGTTATGGTTTTAACTCTATATGCACATATGAGTAAGCTACATTTTGTAACTATAAAATAATATGGTGTATATTTCTTTTAGAGAAAACATATTTTATTTGATACCACAGTGTTAATTGTGAACTAGATAAATATTACTCTAATAAAAAATAGATATTAAGTGATGGCGCTCTAATAAGTAACAATAACAACAAAAAAGTGCAGATACGTTACAAATCATGGAATCCCCAATCCGAAATAGATCCACACACCCAAACACATCAAACAAAGTCCAAATAATTTACCAATTTATTTAACCCAGAAGCAGAACAAAAACGAAATTACAAATCTCTAAATCCCCGTGATGATGCTGCTTGTTTCAGGGATCGGGAAAGTGTAGTTGATAAGGAAATACTCAGAAGTTAGACCTAACGTATACATATACTACTAACCTCTACAGTGTGAACTAATATTTCAATTACTAAAGTTGGATGTACACGTAAAACTTGATTTTAAACCGAAAACAGGTCAACGGAACGAGCTCATAGTTTATGACCTAAATTGACACAAAGGAAACAGACATGTGACACCAATGTCACTATCTGTATCATACATTTTGTCTGCTAAATAATCTGAAAAATTCTATAGCTTATTACAAGCTATTTTAGCAGCAGATAGTAAAGAGCTTAAAAACTAAACACAATGATTAATTCAAATTTAAAATTCGAATACGTCAAATTTAATTATTATTATTTATTAAAAAAGTTGAAACGGTTTCGCTTGAAATTTATTGCATAGTTTATAACCAAGATTTTCATTAAAACAATTCAACGCTTTAACGCAATGATTCCACGCTCACACATCGCATAATTCCAAAACAATGTAATATTACAGGAATTCGCTAACGTTTGTGGAAAGCCTATTATTTGATATTAAGCCCGATAGCGGCCATTTCGGCACCAAATTAAATTTGGCAATAGAGCGTTGCAATGAATTTGGCGCTAGATTACAATATCACAGATAAGCCACAAAGTTAACACAGATATATGCATGCTTATTCATTTGGATTACTATTATTCCTTCGCTTGCGATTGTTCCTTTTTTAAATCAAAAATAAATAAAATAATAAGGTTTCAATATATACAACGTGTCCCAAAATTCAACGATAATATGGCACCAGGTGGTGGGCCTACTCATAACTACTTGAGGAAAAATAAAATAAAAATTCAATCTAACTTATTTTTTAAATTATAAAAAAAAATTGATTTGCTTCAAAAAATTTCACCTACTAAGACATTTTTTGTTACCATGTCCACAATTTTACTAATATTTCTAACTTTTCTTTTGTATTAGAAACTTAAGTAACACTGCTATCTACCACAATCATTTAAATACCCAGAATGCATGTAGTTTTTACATAAAAAGCAATTGAAATTGTATTTTTCTCTAAAATTTCGAAAGATTTTTACTTTCAGTCAACTTTGATTCATTGTGGTGTAAAAAAAATGTATAGTCACCACTATGGCAAGTCTTATCAAAAGTTGGCGCATCTATTCAAGATTATAAAATGGTAAAATACTTTTATAAAACTAGCAATAAAAATCGTACAGGTCTATGCAAGAGTAAAGCAAGAGCAAAAAGTTGAAAACGACTTTTACTAATCAACTTTTTCTATGAGGCCAAAACAGTAATTGTTCTTTAAAAGAGGTCTAAGGAATTAAACCAAACATTTTTCATTTATTTTGTTGCATTATTAACATTAAAGTAAATGTAAAATTACTTGCCACCGGCATTAATACAAGCACGAAATCGGCTTAAAAAAGATCGTTTTATTTGTCGTGCATATCTTTTATCATTGATTTGATTTCAGATGGTAGACCACCCTCTGAAAACGCTCGATGCACATTAATAAATACTCGATTATACGGGTATCTTTCAGCGTTTGGGTACCTTTCTTGATACAAATTGCTGGCAGCGTAATCATTGCATAGAGTTACTCCATAAATGAGATGCATAATAGCTTATTACAACGATGTGCAGGGTACCGGCATGCTAAACGGTTCAAAATATGCAAAAAGTCCAGTTCACACAAGCAGAGTTCAAGATAATACCAAGTACA
>LQNK01000168.1:254504-304637 GCA_001586405.1 Phoebis sennae | reverse complement strand
GTGGCGATTTAGGGTTAAACAGTATTGTGTAAAGTAGTGAAAGGATGTGAGCATCCCGGCGCAAGCGGATTGGCAGCCAGTTGAGCTTTGATCTGAATGCGGATACATGGTCGTATTTAAGCAGCCCATAAATAAACCGTATGGCCATATTTTGAAGTCGCTCAAGCTTGTTCAGTTGCTGTTCCGTAAGGTCGAGATAGCACGTATCAGCGTAATCTAAAATGGACAGAAGCAAGGACTGCGCTAGCATGGTCTTGTTGGGAACGGGAAGAAAGTTATTAAGACGACGTAAGCATCCAGCGGCTGCGAAAAATTTCTTGCTGACGAATTTCAGCTGTTCGTTCCAAGTCAGGGTTTGATCAATATGAACCCCTAAACTCTTAACCGAGCGACTATACGGTATGTACACACCTTCAATGATTACCGGGGGAAGATTCTCCCAATTAATTCTAGAGATCAAGCTTGGGCTCCCCAAAATAATCACTTGCGTCTTTCCAGGATTGATGACTAAGCCGTAAGATTTGCACCAATCAACAATGCGTGCCAGGTCAGCGTTGGTGGTATCGATGGCAGCATTTAGATTCTCGATGGTGGACTGAGTGTAGATTTGCAAATCATCTGCATACAGATGGTAGAGAGGAGAAGAAAGTCTTGAAGTGACAGTATTAATCATGAGAGCAAAAAGAAGTGGAGATAGTACACTACCCTGAGGGACTCCTGCCGTAATATTGCACCATGAAGAAACTTTATCGTCAATGTGAATACATTGTCGCCGATCGAGGAGATATGACTGAAACCAGCTAATTGCTGACGAAGAAATATTTAAAGAATGCATTACAAGTTAAACATTCATAGTTTTAAATTAAAACTTAAAAAATTTATATTCAAACATCAGAAAAAGCAGGAAGCATACAGACATGACGTTAGTGCTATATGAAATTTTAATTGGGACAAGCGTTGACAAATTTATAGATTAATTTTTAAAATATTTACTTACTGGCTGTATATTACACACAATAATAACGATACCAGGATTTTGTTTTTCTCCGTATTGTAGTTATTTCTCTTTATTTTGTCTAAATTTTTAATTCGATTTGTTTAATTGACCCTTTGACACTTTAGAAATTATAATTTTTTCCCTATATTTGACACATGATGACAAGGACTGCTGCCTCCGTGCTCCATGCCGTTGGTGATCTGACACTTGTCAACAGATCCATTACATACGTTTTTACGTGAGTTTTTTGGTATGGAGTACTTGGTCTGACGTCACGAAAAGGCCCAAACGGAAGACCAGCGCTGGTTGCCTGCAGCCAGCAATTTGCTGAGGTTGGACCTTTTTGTGACAGTTGTGTGCATATTATGTATTTTTTTTTCCTCATTCTATAATTAAATCACGAATAAACTTTTTTCATTTCATTTCATTTCATTTCAAGTTTGTTAGGTAATATAGGGTTAAATTAGTTAACTTTATTAAGTCTTTGTTAAACAAAGACTAAGTGAAACATCGTATAATTTCAAATAGTTATCAGTAATTCAACACTAATTCACAATTACATACAGTATAAAAAATCGAGTTACACTAAACCAAAAATCATAATGTGATTGCGCGATCGTAAACACTTTCAATATTTGACATTCAATGTTTGAGTACGCATTTGAATGATTGTTCATTAATTATGGAACTCCATTTTGCACGAGATTACAGTATGTAACATCAATACATTTATACGCATAACAAGTTTGTATCATTAACACTATTATAAGACTTTAACTAACTGCTTTTCAATTTCAGCATTTCTTCAAAACTCTGAAATATTTTTTCTAACCAATAAGGTATTACATAAAACACTTCTTAAAGGTTTTATAACGCGGTTTATTGTACATTATTTTATTATAATAATTATCTGACGTTTGACCCGTGACCACGGTCGCTGTAAAGTGTTCAAAACTTCGGGTTAATAATAATGTATAAACCGCGTTTGAAATCCTTAAAAAAAGTATTTTATTTAATATAGAAAGTGCTCGCGTTAAAAGGAACTCAAGGAAATACTGTCAATCTATAGTTTAGGAGATTACCACTTTCATAACCAAACTTTTCTTACTATATTAACATAGGTAAGTTTTCTATGAACAAATAAAAGGAACCAATGAAAAATCTGCTACAAGACTTGCTCCATCTATTATTCAACTGCCTCAAAGCAAAAAATCCAAACGAATCATTCACGTCCAGCCATTCATATCAAAATAACGTTCCAAAAGGTCGGCCAGTCACCGTCGGCGATACAGATGACCGACACGCCGACATAACGCCGACATATTTCCCCCGGGCACTGTGGCCGACAAAAAATCAACCCCTGGCACGTAACGTCGTATTGATTGTACTAGCCTAAACGTTTGAGCGGGGAATGTAAACGGTTAAATCACGCTGTAACATCTGTATTGGTACAGATTTGATGGGAACAAAATATATGGCTTTTAATATTCCCTGATGTGAGGAATATAGGAAGAATAAACAATAAATATTAAGCGAGGTATCTGTCACAATTCTAAGACAATACTAGAGCCAATATTTCACACTCCATACTAGGGTTATAATAAAAGTTTTTTTTTCAACTGAGGACAAATTTTAACCGTTTTAATATTCTATAGACGATTTAAGAGCGTCAAGTAAGATACGACCAATACGGCCACATATAGAAAAATTATTTACTACGCGAACGATAACCAATACAAATACAAAAAATGACTAACTTGGCATACGAAATATTTTTCTACTTGATATTTTATTCAATTTAGTAAAACATTGATTTCAGTTTTAATTAAAAGGATCTAATGTGCATTTCACTATAAATGTTTATAAAACAAAATTAATAAAAAAAATATTTCACAAATAAGTCTTCTAAAAATATCAGACATAACAATTAAACAAATGAATTGCTTATGCATACATCAGCTAAATAACAATGCAAAACAGGAGACAAAGGGAACGGAATCTGCATACCTAATCAAATTTAATACCTATACCGTCGTAGTCTTGCAATAATGCTAAGATATGGGAAACATATTAGTTCCAATTTCTGTTATTTTAAATGTATAAAAGTTTATAAATTCTTACTAATAGTATAAATGTGAAAATAGCTCTGTCTGTCTCTTCTTGACGCCTAAACCGCAGAACCGATTTAGATGAAATTTTTTGCAGAAATTGTTTGAAAGCCGAGAAGAAATGATAGTTTATCCCGTAAATCGTACGGGAACGAAAGGTATACCGCGGGGCACAGCTAGTATATCCTGTCAGTTCCAGTAGGATTTCTGGTTTAGTATGACTATATGTAAATTTTTATTTTTTGGAACTTTGATTTCCTTGGCTTATGGATAGAAATTTTGTACTTAAAAACCTGAAAAAAAACTACGTCCATAAGATGCAGAATATTTTTTTGGCAAACCTTCATTGCAATTTACTACACATAATTAAAATAAATATCAATAAAATTCTTCATAAATAAAATAACATGTCAACGCGACCAATATTTTTCTTCACCATTAAATAGTCGATATAAAATCTATACCCCACATCCCCTAACATCAAAGTCCAAATAAATTAGCAATCAAGTAATCCCCAAACCAACCAATAATAATAATAATAATAATAATTTAATTTATTTTCTCATCACAAATGTTTGTCACAATGTTGTACATTACAATGTTACTTGTACTTAAATGCTTAGGACTATCATTTGTGAGAGACTGGTGCCCGAAATAAGTATTAAATACCTGTGTTACGGGTCACCAGGCCCCCAAACAAAATTAACAGTTTATATTAAGTTTAATAATGAACATTTAGTATCTACATGAATCAAATGATGAGAATATATCCACGAGAATATAACCAAGGAAATGATTTGAACTCAAACGCGTTTCAATAATCCGTGACTGGAATTGATAAGCGTTTGTTTTAATTACTTTACAACTAACTCATATCGATTAGTTATTAATTTGAATAAAGTTATAATTAGGCAAGGGTTTTAACGTAGGCATATATGAGTAAGTATAAGCTACCTTTCCTACACTAATATTATACAGAGGAAAATTTTGTTTGTTTGTTTGTTTATAGAGAATAGGCTCAAAAACTACTGGACCGATTTTAAAAATTCTTTCACCATTCGAAAGCTGCGTTATCAACGAGTAATATAGTCTGTATATATATATATATAATTATTGAACGAGAGCGAAGCCGCGCGGATCGACTAGTGTAACTATCAAATATTATGGTGAGATATATTTCTTTTAGAGAAAACATGTTTAATTTGATTCCACATTGTTATTTGTGGACTAGATAAATATTACTCTAATAAAAACATAAATATTAAGCAATTGCGCTCTAATAAGTAACAAATAAAACAACAAAAGTGCAGTTACGAACCTTTTAAAATGATTGTAACCCAGCAACTTATACATCCACACGTCCCCAAACACATCAAACTAAGCCCAAATAATTTACCAATTTATTTTACCCAGAACAAAAACAAATTAAGAATCCCTCAGATATCCAATAAAACGTACCGGTGTCCCCGTGATGATGTTGCTTGCTAACTGGTTTCCCACTTTAGTTGTAGAATGAAAAATTTACATCCAGGTCAGAAACTACTTGCGAAAATTTATTTTTATTCTATCAGCCATTTTTACAAACCAACCTAAAATTTCAAAATGTTTTAAATAAAGAATATTATTAATCCAAATGAATAAGCATGCTTAAATATATCTGTGTTAACTTTGTAGCAATCAAGAAAGTCTCCCCGAAAGACAGGGATCGGGAAAGTGTAGTAGATAAGGAGATACTTAGACGTTAGGCCTAAAGTGATTACATACTGATCTCTACACAGTATAAACTAATAGTCGAAATACTAAAGTTGGATGTAAAACTTGATTTTAAACGACTAAAGTGGGAAAACAGGTCAACGGAACGAGCTCATAGTTTATGACCTAAATTGACACAAAGGAAACAGACATGTGACACCAATGTCACTATCTGTATCATACATTTTGTCTGGTAAATAATCTAAAATCTTCTATAACTTATCACAAACTTTTTAGTAGTAGCTAGCAAAGAAATCAAAAACTAAACACAAAGATTAATTCAAATTTAAAATCGAATACGTCAAATTTAATTATTTATTAAAAAAGTTGAAACGGTTTCGCATGAAATGTATCGCATAGTTTATAACCAAGATTTTCATTAAAACAATTCAACGCTTTAACGCAATGATTCCACGCTCACACATCGCATAATTCCAAAACAATGTAATATTACAGGAATTCGCTAACGTTTGTGGAAAGCTTGTTATTTGATATTAAGCTCGATAGCGGCCATTTCGGCACCAAATTAAATTTGGCAATAGAGCGTTGCAATGAATTTGGCGCTAGATTACAATATCACAGATAAGCCACAAAGTTAACACAAATACATTTAACATGCTTATTCATTTGGATTAGTATGATTCCTTCTATAAAATAATGAAACAGAATAAAATATCAAAATCGTCAATGTAAAAAAATGTTTTGGTTACTCTTTTATTATGCCTAAAATAGTTAAATTATATTGTCCTAGATTGTTAGTAATGCTGGTAGGTACAATATTTTGTTATTAATGAGTGTTTGCTTCGCCAATAAATCGCTCAGTGGTTTGGCGGTTGTTTTTTTTTTTTTTTGAAGAAAAAAATAAAATAATAAGAAATTTTGGGTTTGAATGTCTGTAAAATGGCTGAACAGATTAAAAACACATGTTGACAAGTAGTTTATGATATGGATGAAAATATTTCATTCTGGGACTAAAGTGGTAAGGTAGTTAGCAATGAAGAGATTTCATTTAAACAGTGCAAACCTGGATTAAATGCAATGATTATCAAACAATGTAATATTACAGGAATTCGGTAACGTTTGTGGAAATCCTGTTATTCGATATTAAGCCCGATAGCGGCCATTTCGGCACCAAATTAAATTTGGCAATAGAGCGTTGCAATGAATTTGGCGCTAGATTACAATATCACAGATAAGCCACAAAGTTAACACAGATATATGCATGCTTATTCATTTGAATTAGTATTATTCCTTCTATAAAATAATAAAACAAAATAAAATATAAAAATCTTCAATGTAAAAAAATGTTTTGGTTACTGTTTTATTATACCTAAAAATTATATTGTAATAGGTTGTTAGTAATTTTGGTAGGTACAATATTTTGTTATTAATGAGTGTTTGCTACGCCAATAAACCGCTCAGTGGTTTGGCGATTGTTGTTTTTTTTTTTTTTTTTAATAAAAAATAAATAAAATAATATGGCTGAACAGATTAAAAACACATTTTGACAAGTAGTATATGATATAGATGGAAATGTCTCATCCTGGGACTAAAGTGGTAAGGTTAGCAATGAAGAGATTTCATTATAACAATGCAAATGTTGAATGCTGCATTAAATGCAATGATTATCAAACAATGTAATATTACAGGAATTCGGTAACGTTTGTGGAAATCCTGTTATTCGATATTAAGGCCGATAGCGGCCATTTCGGCACCAAATTAAATTTGGCAATAGAGCGCTGCAGTGAATTTGGCGCCAAATTACAATATCAGAGATAAACTAGGAAGTTAATACGGGCAATGACAAATTTTAATATTGTATCGTGGTATCTAATCCTACCTATTCTAATATTATAAATAGGAATTTTTTGTGGTTTTTGACGTATGTTTGTGATGTCAAACAAGAACTACTGGGCAGATTTCAATAACTGTTACTAAAGAACTGCAAGTTCACTAAGAGATGAAACAGTTATTTGTTTAATATAAAGCTTTAAGAAAATATTTCGATATTCACAATGTGAAAACTGAATTAAGAGATAGAATTATTATTATTATCGCAAACAAACCGTAGGTGGATCAAACAATATTTCCAGGAAGTTTAATTATTGGTACTGTTTATAAAATATGTTTCCGTTATTTCCTACTGAATAAATATTTTATATTTTCTCTTAATACAACGATTGTTTTATTTTTTTGTATTAATGTGATATCTATAATAATCCAGGGAGGTATTTATATTAAGCAAACCTACAAACATGAACTTTCATGATTTTAGTTGTATTGTTGTAAATATAACATAATTAAATTAAAGTCGTTTAAATTCGCAATATAATGATTTATTGACTTAAAAAATAAGTTAATAGAACTTGGCTGATTCATCTAGAACATTCCAGAAGTCTTCAATAAATTCCTTACAGAGTCAATTTGCTCCGGGTATTGAACCCGATCGCGTGGAAATCATTCACAATACTTCAGAATAACAGCTCTGTTCGTAGTTTTATAAAGGAAATGATAATGGAACTGATATTTTATGGACTTGAAAGGTTTGATGAAGACTGTATTTAATGGCAGTTCATAAATGCAAAGAAATTTTGAATTTATTGACTGACAATTTTTGAACGAATTTTTTAATTTGAATTTTTGAATGAATTATTGAATTGTTAAATAAATATACTATTAAGTGGGAAAAAAATAGCGGAAAACCGCTCACAATGGCGTAGATTAATTTTTGAAGGTCGCAAGCTCTGCGATGATGCATGGTTTGAGGTCCTTGCTGATAGGAGAAGAAAACGACACCATCGCGACACGGCTACAACTTCTGCAAACTTCTCCTGTCAGGCCTGTGGTAAGCCGTTCACGCATCGGACTGCTAAGGCATGAAAAACACTGTTTTGTCCGCCAATAATCGTCTGCAATAGACGTACAGGCCATGTATGTAATACTATTAAATGTGAGTTTTTCGATGTTTGGATGTTCGTGTGTCAATCATGCGGCAACCGCTGTATAGAATTTAATGAAATATTGCTTTCAGATAAGCTATTAGTGGGACTTTATTGACCTACCGGCGCCGAATTTTATGCGAGAGAAGCCGCAGGCAGAAGCTAATAAAAATAGTTATCTATACTACATATAAATAAATATTATAGAAACTGTTGGTTACTTAAAGTGTTTTTCCTGGTCTGTTTATTGAAAGTCGCAAATCTGCGGAATATACAACAGGATATATTTACACAGGATATATTTGAAAAATTCACCGTCCACTAATATAAAGAAGGTATTTAATACACGTTTACAGGTAGAGGTACATAAAGTAGGGTATACTATATACTAGTAAGAGAAATATACGTAGGTTAAACCGTGAAACACATCTAGTTTAATATATTTACTGGACATGTTATGTTTTTTTAAGCTTGACAAACAATTCCATACAAAACATTACTATTACGAGTAGAATAACACTGATATTTTCACAACACAACAGCGACCCATATTCAGTATTTTGTTTCCAAACAATAGATATTTGTCAATAACAATGCCGAAATTACGAAAAGATGAAAAGCGTTAAAATGCAACGTAAGTTGGTCTGCCAAAAGCCACAGATTGGTTTCGTTTTAAAACGGCATACCCTCTCATACCTTTAAACTTAGTAGACGAATTATTGTGAAAACCTTTTTTACAATGCTTTCGAGATTAAAACGATTTGACGTTTCATTATAGAAGAAAGTGATAGAAGGTATTTAATTTATTTTAATAAAGACTGATAATAGAAAAATAATCATCCAGACTTAGTGTTTCGCGCTAACCAAACGTAAAAACATGAAAAACATATTTAAATTCAGTCCTTTTATGATATAGATTTCTAACGCTTTTCAATATTCTAAAGAAATTCAATTGGAGATTTAGGGCTTTTTAAAAAAATGTGTTTTTGCTTTATGGATGGGAAATAAAAGTACATAATTTAATACAATGTTTTGGAAATTGGTACTTGGGGCGAATCGAATATTCTATACTAATATCATAAAGAGGAAGAAATTTATTGTTTGTTTGTACGTTTGTAATGTTTTCACGCCTAAATTGTACCGATTTCAGCACCTCTTTCGCCATAAACTACATATTCATATATCATAGCTACATATTCACTGAGTGACATATGCTATATTATAGTATATGCTACACACTGAACTATATTATATAGATATAGTCAGTTTAAAACGCCCTTATTGGTCACTGAAACATTTGTCCAATCGCGTGTGATAAAATGCAAATGGCTGATTCATTATGCAACCCTTACTTGTCACTAGATGTGAATGTATTGTGTAATTTAGGCATGAATTTTATGGCACATTGCAATCTAGTGTCAAATTGAATGTACAGTAATTCTTTAAAGTTAAAGCGTTGTAAATGTTGTAAGTTGTAACAAAACAAATATGTTATATTTGAGTTCAGATAAAAAACTGTGTAACGAATTATAAGCCTGTTATATTTAATAGTTATTTGAATATACCTTTGCAGAGAGACAAAGAAATATTCTATAGAAGTTATTATAAGTATTCTCAGATAGAGTCACTTGTGTAGAAAAATGCCTCTGCATTGTAAGTGACTTAGATGTATTTAAAGAAGTGACTAGCAACACGTTCATACTCTTGCTCATGGTTCACGTAATACATTTACTAGTAAAATATAATTCCCAATAAAAACTATGCCTCAAATATCACATTTTGAAGCGATTTAACAACTGCAAGAAGACAACAAATGAAATGGTGTAAAGGCTTTTATTCTAGAAAATTTAACACGTTTGCAAATAAAACGCCACAAACAGTTCATTTAACACATTATATAAAACAAAAAACGGTTCAATCATTCATCACGCGTTTACTTTCTACACACCATTTGTTTTATATGGAAATGTATTTATTACTTCGTTATTTATTTTATATCCTTCTAATATTATAAATGCGATAATTTGCGAGTATGGATGAATGGATGTATGTTTGTTACCTTTCCGCGATAAAACTACTAAGTAGTACTTTTCTATAGTAACAATAATCTTCAACTTTTTAATGAAATACCTTATTGTGTGTATTTAATAGGTGGATTAAGCTTCTAAGGGATGATTGATCAAAGATAGTGTTAAAATTTTTAGGAATATTCTACGGCGAACTCTGTCCTTAGTAATATGAACGTAACCTTAACGATTTTTATAGACCTCTAATATTCAAACAGTAATACTTAAATATCCTTCCGTCCCTTTCTCTCTTCATAAAAGTGATAGAGCCACCCACTTGAAATTGAGTATCAGTATTTTGACGTATACACGAGTAAATTACACTACATTTTGGTATCAAACGATATTATCGTTAAAACTATAGCACTGTACGTAATAGCATTTAATAAATCGCAATATCGAATTCGCACGTCACTCGTATGAGTGGCAATCGATAAAGTAATATAGTTAAAAGTGACAGACGGTTCGGCCGGTAATGTGATTATCCGAGTGTTATCTGATGATATGACGTTGCGTTTTGTACTGTTTATTGCATATGAGAGGCGGATAACATTAACAACTAATACTTTTCAACAAAGTACAACTACATAAAATAATACAACAAATACACACACACACATACATAGATACATACAATTTTTTTATGAAAATTACAGCTATGATGATTGTGACAGATAATAATCATTGAGAAGCATTTTAAATTGAGACATTATTGTTATGTAATGTAATTTATGTAGAAGTCTATTTTTAATTTAAGGTTGAGAACTTATCACTTTACAGTTTTCAGCCCAAAATTAATTTGCTTATACAGCCAAAGGAGCTGATTCTCCTAATTGTGTTACATATAAATGAGTTAAATATTTATCCCAGGACATACACACGTTTAATGATCACCGTAAATAAAAGATAGGCAAGTGCTTATAAACTTAAGGATGGGTTAAGGAAAAAGTCAAGAAGAAATAAAAGAGTAGGACAGGCTATGAATGAACTCAATAGAGTTGACGACCAACCAGCAAATAACTATAACACTATCTTTACAAAATAAAAATCGAATTGACATTCTATAAGTAATAAAGTTTAAAGTGAAACAGATGGTTCGTCGGCCAATAATGCGATTACACGAGGCTTATCTGATGACATGACGCTGGAACGCTTTATACAGTTTACGTAATATCAGAAGTTAGTACCTGTTGTGATAGATCTTTCGTGTTGGACCATATTCATTATCTAGAAAATGATTCATATTAAAATGGAAGAAAGAAACAAATTGCCACAAGCAAAAGATAAAGATAGAATAACCAAAAAAATAAAGAATAGAGATATACTAAAAACATAAGAAACTAAAATATTAGACTACAATTCTTAATAACTCAAAAGCACAGGACATACGTTTTAATTTGCTTTAAAGTAATTAAATAGAACACACTCTGAAACTGTATTTTCAGAAGATAACTATCGATGTGTAGAAGCTTACAAAGAAACAAGCTGGTTCGAGTTCCAAACAAGCAATACATCCAACTTTTAAATTTATTTTGCAATACTTTCTGGGTTGCGATGTAAATAGAGATACGAAAGCCGCAGCACACTACTTTTTCTAATAGCCACTAATCCAGCAAATTCAAACCGAGTGTGGCGTCCCATGTAGGTCGCGTACACTTATAAGCGGCAGCGATATTGCTGAATGTAAAATATATAAGTGATTTAGGTCATACATTTTATCAAGTAGAAATCGATGATGAGTAGGACTAAAAAACCTTTGAAAATGAAATTAGAGTAATGTGCGGTAAGTTGTAGAATATTTTTTAATCCTATGAGTAGAGTTATAGTTCTGGAGGTATTCAGTAACAATAAGTGTTTGGTAAGCTTTTCAGTCATCATTTTTGCCATAACCATTTGCTTAACGCTAGCAAAGCACTTTTTCAATAACTAAGAAGAAAATTTGGCTAGAATGAAAGTTATGAACAGAACTTAGTAAGATTTAACTCCGAGAAAAGCTAGAACATATGACTGGTGATATAGTATTGTGTGTTATCTATCGCTCGTCCATATTAACACAGCCTTCCGCATCCATTGCGACCCCAATCGCGCCGACACGAAAAGACATGTACAAGTTATTCATTCACGGTTCATTTGCCTGATGTTACATGGGAGTATTTGTTCCTAATTATTGATATGTTTTATTATGATATGTGTATTTATTTTATTTATGAATATTTTTTTACATTAAATGTTTGTAAAATAAGTAGGGATTGTGCTCAACGTTAATATGTTAATTTATTTTGAGTTTGCCTCTCATTGCAATAGTGTGGTTTTCCATTTCTATAATTACACATATGCATACCTGATATTGATGTCATTACAACAAAATTTTAGGGTTATAAATCATGGCCTATTTTAAGAGTTTTACCTTGCGATAGTAAACTTATTTTTATAAACTTATAATAAATTTTTACTTCATTTTAGTTAATCAAAATTCACAATTCAATTCTAGTTTTACACCAACAACATTTCAATGGCGAAAATGTTATAAAGTTATTTTTAACTTTTATTATCAAAACTCAAGTCAGCATTCATTTGAATATTACAATTATTATAATTCCTGCAACACGCAAAAGCTTTTAATAGTGTGAATAATTTAGTTCTGGAGTTTATTTTGAACCTAAATTGACTTACAAAGGAATTTAAACATATTCCTTTCCCTTTCCTCTGCTTCTTTTTCGTAATTAATATTTTTATTTTAACTGACTAGAACTTCTTGAAGGCTTTTAGAAAGTTATCATCAAGTAGTCCTTGTCCTTTCTACCCCTCATTAAATAAGACCTTGTCCTTAAATAGGCTAATTTAATCAAGGGAAAAAGGAAATAATGAAAACTTTACACGAGCCGAGCGAAGACTTAGTTGTTCATCAATACTAATAATCATCCGCTCTGTTAATAAAAGTAGTTACTGTTGTTTCTTGCAATCTCAGCTTTTCCTTTGTAATAAGAGTTCATTGTAAAGAGAAACATAGGTAAATAACGCATGACACATGCAATAAGAGATGAGAACTCATATATATAACTAGCTTTCCGCCCGCGGCTTCGCACGCGTGGGCTACTAATTCCTGTATTTTTTAGAGGTGCACAACAAAAGTTTAAAAAATTACAGCCACAGGACCCCTGATATATGTGCATGTCTATTTATTAATTAGTTTTTTTTATTATTTTCTATGGAAATAGGTTTGACCAAAATCTCACAGTGCGCGCGCCTCTTCAAAAAACATAAAATTGTAGCCACGCGAGGCAAGCCGCGGGCGGAGAGTTAGTCATTTTTTTTAAGTTTTTGAGAATTTATTGAGTGTTTTAACGTCTTAATCCATACGTTTAGAGTATAAAAGGTATGTCCGCAACTGAACCAAAATCTCTCATTGTCACGTGGTATGACATTTTCACGACTTTAGAAGAGTATATGTCAAAAAATATGTATGTTAGCAAAAACGCATTTAGAAACCTCTATTTCATTTTTAAAGACCTATCTAATGACACCTCATACAATGATGTACTCGCGAATTTATTTTTTTACCCTCCGTTTACATGTATGGAAAGCCACCCCTAAAATATTTTTTTCAAATAAAATGTAGCCTATAAGTTGCACCTAATCATGGTCTATCAACATGTAAAATTCAATCAAAATCTGTCCAGTGGTTATTGCGTGATTGACGAACATACAAACAGATAAACAGACAAACAGACAAACAGAAAAAAAAATTTTTAACCATGGTTTTGGTATCTATAGAACATACATATTGCATACCAATTACTCTTTTTGAAAAATATTCAATGTACAGAAATGGTTCGGTTACTGTTTTATTATATGTATAGATATCTAAATACTCCTTCTATGCTAAACTGTAAGATATGCTTATAACCTTTCTCACTTCATTGATGACAGTGTTGGGTTTCTCAAAGTTTAATGATTTTTTAATATCAGATATACGTATTTTTAATATGTCACAACAGGAGAACGAATTTACGGCTGTAGATGATGGACCACTACAATTTTTATTGACGTCAACCTAAAATTAGATTCGTGATTTATGATTACACTTTCGACAGTTTCACAAACTAACCGAAAATGTTTTATTTAAAAATTAACTGCGTTTTAGGAGTAGATAAGATAAATTGAATATATAAATTACATTGTCAATAAATAGGTTTAGACGTTGCTAGTATCGAGGCCTGCCACACTATCGATTTTCTAGTATGTTCATTCTAGGGCTTATTAATTTTCAGTATCGTTTCGGTTCATATTATGGCTAACAATGTTATGATGATAACTATCTGATATAGAACGCTATATATACTATTCATACATCCTCCAGGCAATGGTCTTTAATAAACCTGATCATTCAAGCAGTTTTATTACAGGAGCCGTGAGGGTTAGTTTTTCTCGCTGAATCGACAAAATTTATCAATTAATTTGGAGACGGGCTCACGACGTGGATTCTTGAAATCCCCTAGACTAATGATTGGAAAAATAAATTTGTAACACTTCTTTTTTTACTTATTACGCTACGCCAGCCGAGTAAGTAAATAAGTATCGTAGAATTATCAGAAGAATTGATCAAGCCTTTAATAAAGCCTTCCTTAGAGGGTCTTACATCATTGTTCACATTTCCGATAACTTCATTTTGTCTGAACACAGACAATAGCGCTGTTTGTTTTTCCTCCACAGATCCACCTGGTAATAAACCTAGATGACTTGAATGTAAAATAAATTCACAAAGGACATTAATTCACCTGAACATTCGAGCAGTTTCATTAGAGGGGCCATTAGGGTTAGTTTTCCTCGCTGTATCGACACGCCGGATTTACGGCCGGCAGAATTTATCGAGTTACTTGGAGACGTGCTTACGGATCGCTGTTGATCGAGCTATTTTCGACTTGGTAATAGTTTGTCGCGAATTGTGATCGAACAATTTTAAGTGTAATTCGCAAGCTGTCTGCGAGTTTATTCAATTATAGAATGTATTTTGTAAACACGTAGAGGATTTCCTCTGTGTGTTTATTGTAGAGTATAATAAGAGAGATATCATACAAGTTTACAGCTTGCTTCAAACAATGGAATCCCCAAAAAATGGTCCTAGCTCTTGGACGATTTTATTGTGTACTATTTAGTGCCCACTGTTTATTCAACAGAATTTGACTATAAAAAAAATTAAAAATTTGTGTATGTGAATGTATTGTAATTATTTTTTTATTTTTGATGTGAATGTCCTAATTATTGGATATCCGTATAGCTGCTCTTCAATTTAATCATGGACTAGATCTATGTTATCATTGTCAATAAATAAAATAAAGTAAACAATCTATTTCTACTATCTATTCAGGAGATAAAATTTCGTATCAATTGTATTGAAATGAATTAACCTTTTACTGTGACATTCTACGCATTTAATGAAATAACCTGTTTTTGTAATCCCTATCGAAAATACACTTAAAGTACAATACGATTCTGTTTTCAGGATAATAATTAATCGGCTTTTCATTCTGTATATAAAATGCGAAACAAAGAGCGCATTTGCGTATCACAGTTTGTGCCATTTTTAATATGAGATAGTGTGGCTTAGCGGATAATCCACCTTTTGTTTAGTAGCTGAAAGCACTTTGCGAGTTTTAATTATGAAGAAAGTATTATCGCTTACTGTGGATATTAACAGTGTTTTATCCTACTTATAAGTTTGTGAGTTTAATAGTTGATTGTTACAATTTAATGCCACTTATAGCTACATAAAATTATTAGTATGACTATTTTACTTAATAATCAGAAAATTTCTCTAATTTTAACATATTTTGAAACAAAAAATGACGAATAGTTACGGCGATAATGATATTTACTTGATGATTTTATAGGATAAATAATAGCTGTTCCACGCGTCTTCGCTACCGATGCAGATTATTATATAGCCTGACGGGCATCAGGGTTAATATAGAGGTAAAAGATTTTTTAAAATGTGTCCAGTAGTTTCGAAGTTTAATCAAAAAAATAAACAAAAATCAATTTCTCTTTATAATATTAGTGTAGATGCAGATGAAGTCACAAGCAGAACCTAGTTCTCGTCTATAATGAAAGTTACAAAGGCGTCCATTAAATTATAATTATTTTTGAAGATAGCAGTCTTTATATGGAAATGAAACGATTATATTACAAATCCACAAAAAATGAAACATAACAAATAATAACATTGAAACATTTTATTCCTATGGCGATATTAAAAACTCGTAATTTTGTTACTACCCTCTATTGATTTGAAGATAGCATTAATTATATATAGACGAATCACAAGCAGGAGCTTGTCCTCAACTATACTGAAAGTTACAAAGGCGTCCATTAAATTATAATTATCTTTGAAGATAGCAGTCCTCAGCACAAGTTTTAATATTCATGAGCAGCGCAGGTGAAGGCCTGCAAGAGCACTAGGGCTAAAGCTTCCTAGATGAATGCTTATAAATAATGCTTATGTGCATATTTTCTGGACTTACCCGAACTCGGAGCCAGAATTGGCGCAGAATAGAAAAGAATGACTTGCTCTTCTTCTGTGCTGTTGTACAGATAGATAAATGATTTTTCTTTCGTTCTTTCTTTCCTTATCTTGTGCCAGAGGCCAAGACCCACTTCGCAGTACATAACTTGTTTCCTACTTTATCCTTGTGGGAAATACATAGCACATATAGAAGATACTGTGGTTAATAGTCTTATATATTTCATTTAGTTCACTCAAATTATGTTTATGTATAATAAATTGATATTTTGCGTAGTAAATGCAAATACCTCTAAACTTTTTCTATTAAATTGAAAGTATTTCCAATATGAGGGATAAAAAAATTGATACTTATTTTAGTAAAAAGAGTATTTAAGTTAAAATATTCCTATACTATCCAACACTATCAAAAATATTTACAGAATGCTCTTGTAATATTAAAAAAACAGATTTGAAAAAAATTATATGCACATAACGTTCACATATTGAAATTCTCACTCCACTGATTTATAACGGAATCCCCTATACAAGAGACATACCTATAATGTAGTCAATACTTCTAGCTCGTATAATCCACTTGTATGGAGCTTCGCTTGTATTACGCATTTAAATTTTATATTCACAAATAAAGATTATTTTATAATCTCACAAATATTTGTGATATTCACAATAAAAAATATATAAAAAATGCAGTAAAATTAGAACCTTTTTACAGTGTTTAATCGTATCCCAAACTAACTCATCATTATGTTATCTAGGTCACGCGAAGAACCTTTAGATATATATAAGTCCTCTTAACCATGTTAACGATTAATTCCTGTTTCTTTACAAATCTTCTATTGCTCGAATTCCTAAAAGGCAACGGTATTGCAAATGTATATGAAGGACTCTAAATAAATTCTAACCCTAACATTTATTTACTTTACCACCCTTTTTTTCAACGCTAAAGGGAGATTATTTATCTATGTGTCGGAAAGTATATCTTTTTAAAAGTCGGTAAATAAATCCAGGCCGCCATCAGTTTTGTAAGGTCATTCGTAAACCCTTCGAGGAATTTTGCTATGAGAATGGATAGCCTGTGATATATTTAGGGGATGTTTTAACTATAAGGCCTTTTTTGCTGCTTTTTCAATATATAATTTAAAAAATGCCCATATCTCATGTAGTGTTGTGTCTTATTACGTTAAGACGAATCTATCGGATCGAATACCGAATTTCAAAAACGTAAATTTTATGATATTTGTGTTAACATTAAAATCTTAAGAAAGGGAAGTTTAATCGCAATAATATCATCATGAAGTAGAATATTAAGTAGTTGTAGGCAAAAACGCCCGTAGGTACACTCCGTCATCTATTTCCTTCTCATCAACGATGCCTACAAGTCTCGATAGGCCTACTCAGATGGGGCAATGGGGAAAATAAGAACCTTCATATAATAAATGTACTTCTGTTACTAAAGAGTGCATAATATAATGTTAAATTACATTGTATCTTGTAGCTATTAAACGTAAATATTACTTAATTATTTGTTCGGACTGAAAGTTTGTAAAAGTTTATTCTTAACTTGAAAACCTTCTGTATTGTCATAGATATTACTGTCTAGGATTATTTACAATTTACACTAGACTGTAAGGTAAAAAGTGTATTATTTTCTAATAAAGACTTTTAAAAACAACTCAGATGGGGCAACGCCTGTTGTCTGCAGGACCGGGCCCTCAGCTTAACGTAGATTTTTTTATAGCAGAGCAAGCAAATGAGCAAGTGGGTCATCTGATGTTAAGTGATCACCGCCGCCCATGAACACCTGATTCACCGGGAGCGTCGCAGGTGCTTTGCCGGCCTTTGATGAACATATACGCTCATTTCTTAAAGGCTCCTATGTAGAATTTGTTCGGAAATACCGCAGATGAAAGGTCGTTCCACAGCTTCACCGTTCGAGGAAAGAAGTTCCGGGTGAAGCGCACGGTGGTAGATCACTCACCATCCAGATGGTGTGGATGGAAGTTTAGATACGTTAAAAAAAATCAATACGTCAAAGTCACAATTTTTTATCTCCACACCCGAGTTCATGCGTGTCAAACTTAATAAAAAATGAACATTGAAAAATTGTAATCTGATATAGCTGTTAATTTAATGACTTTCGTGCGTGGAGCGTAATTTTATATTTTTAAGGGACTCATATCGCCGAGAGCATATCGTTAATGAAGAATAATATCAAAATGGAACTGTATTATGTTTTAATATTTTAGCGAAATAAGATTAAGTGATTAATAGCGAAATATTGGAGCAGATTAAAAATAAACGGAAAATTATTAATTGAGAACTTAAACCTTCTTTAAAAGTTGGTTATAACTAAATCCTTGCATACAAGATTTTGGCCACAATTCGATCCATCCTTGTCTAATCTAATGTGAAAAAGACAGATGGAGTATTTATAGTTTGGCGTAAAGAGTGGCACCTATATATAGGGGACTTTATGATGGTTCAGAGAAATGTTTTATCTCAAAACCGAGGGACTTACGGCCGTTTTCAATAATGTATCAAAGATTATGGATAGATTGCAATCTCAGATTAAATGACATTTGATTGTCAAAAGTCATAACAAAGGCTATCCATCGACAGCATATTGAAATCAATGTGCAAATAGATATATTTACCCGACTTTAGTAAGCAAAACAAGGGATAGATATTTGAAAATGGCCGTTAAACGATTACAGACGATAAAATATATTTTGAACCGAACCTAAATAATTGTTTATTAGAAACGGTACCTCTGACGCTGTTGTCACTTTGACTTGAAGACAAAGTCTTTATTTTCATATAACCAATGCCATATCTACTATCCGTTAGAATAAAGTATGTTCGGATAACTGAGGGCTAAAGGTAAAGAATTTCGGTCATAAATCAGACTGCGTGTCGCCAACTTTTCCGCTAACTTGGTCTTAAACATTCGGTAAGGATTTATTATTATGGCATATACCTTAAAGGTAGCTTCTGCCTGTGGCTTGGCTCGAGTTGAATACGAAGTCTATACCTCAATAAAAGGTGTCACATAATCCAGTTAGCAGGTATATCAAATTTCATCAAAGTCCTATGAGTAGATAGCGACATTTACTAATCACATGTCTATACAATCAATAATCAATAGGACTAACATTTCGTTCGTAGAAACTAAAGAAGCAAGAGAGAGGGCAACACTATTATGATCACACAGACGAAATAGATGATTTTATTTCGACACTAGCTGTGCTGTGCGCTTTCACCCACGTAAATCTCCCATTCCATTTGATTTCATTTGATCGTTCTCGGATTTTAAACAATTTCATCCAAATCAGTTCAGTGGTTTAAACGTGAAGGAGAGCCAGACTACAAACAGAGTTACTTTCGCATTTATAACGTTAACTAAGGAAGCAAGGGTGACCAAAGCCACCGTAAATCTAGTATCCGACGGAATAAAGAATGTTGTCGGATAACTGAACGCTAAAGGTAAATTCCTTCCAGTAATAAATCAGCCTACGTGTCTTCTCCAACTTTTCGGTAAAGTTATTCAGTTTAAAACTCTCTACGAGTTAGTTACTCTGTATTAAAATTTTGTAAATGAGATTGTCGTGTGACTAATTTGTTTTCTTACTTTATGTACGTTCGTTAATTTTCTGTTAATACGTGAAGCGTAAACTTTCATCTCTTTTAACAGTACGTTACACAAAAAGGTTACTTTAAATTCATAATATTTCGATATATTATGAATTTAAAGTTATATATTATTTAAGAGCAAAAAAAAAAACATTTCATATCAATTGAGTTAGTTCAACTCCTGAGTCCTTTCTATCTAAAAACAAAAAAGCAACAAACATACTCCTTTATAATTTTAATAAATAAGGGTAATAAGAACTCGTACCATTTAACTTTCTCTTCAATCGTCGCAATATCATTCACAAAGAAGCAAACGAACTGAATACAGTGAATACGACCATACAATTACAATCTTGTCGCTTTTCACGAAGCTCGAAACAAATTAGCTGAAAATTCACTCCATTCAAGTGGCTTTTACGAAATTCCTAGCCAGCTAAAATGATACCCGACCTTCGATAGAAACAATCACTTTTGAAAAAAAACGCTGAGAGCCGATACAATCTCTTGTTGTTACTCAAAATCTCAAGGGCGGATCCGTCTTGAAATTAAGGACTACTCAAATTAAAATTTGGTCATCAAAGTGAACAATTAATGTACTGGAACAATATCAGCGCCTTGGTCTGAACTGACTTTGGCATTATGCTGAGCCAAGGCATATTCATAGAACTGAATACCCTTTCACTAAAACTTTTCCTATATATTCTCATATTTAATTTTCTTTTTTTTTTGTTTGTATACCCTTTCACAACAACTTTTCCTATGTATTCTCGTGTTCTGTTACTCTTTGTTTGTTTATATTTTGTCTGTGTTCTTTGAATAAATTAATCAATCAATCAATCAGCAAACAAAGGTTGGTGTGGATCCTTGAACGCGAAAAAAGATGGACGTCACATCTTGAGTTACTGTTGTTTGCTTTTAGGGTCGGCATAGGATTGACACCCCAATCCTACATTGCAGGAATACGTATTTTTTAAATAAAATACAGATACATAGATAATACATTTTAAAGAAAATACAGTACAGATACATAGTCATTTATTGTTTCATTAGTAAAATTAAATCGTTATGTCATACGCATCAACCGCAACCGCGATACATCAAAATTATAAAGCGCTAAATGCAAATCAAAAGCAATTATTCAACAAGCAAACAATAAACATCAAAATTGCGCAGTTGTCACCATCAGCCATTTAAAGCAGGTTATAGCCCATCGACAGGAAATAAATCTTTGTGATTTATGTCTTTGGCGCGCATACTTTTAAACGTCACTCCTAACGTCAATTCCTAAATCACGATGTTGAAGTTTTTTCCGTTTTGTGCATATATACAACTTCTCTTTATTTAGAATCATTAGTGTAATATAATATTTAATTAATTAATATCATATTTGGATGGATTTTTGATATGTTTTAACGATAAAAGAGTATGTTTACCAGTCTTCTAGTTTTTCATAGCAAACAACAATTTCATTATACAAAATAATTTGCTCCTAGGTTGTAATGCTGATCGACAAATCTATTTGATTTACGTCAGTTAAGCGTCGTACTTATGAGTTAAATGAGTTTACAAATTACGCGGAATGAGATGTTCAGTGACGATATTTGTGTTTCCTTATTTATGATGGAAATAAATGTTTATGAGAGTTAATGTTCTCAAGAGTCATTAAGCAACTTGATTGGTGTTTCGTCAAAGTGTCTGGATTCAATTCCTTGGAAAGAAAATTATTACGTGATCAATTAAATTAAAGAAAATGAAATGGTACGGTAATCTAGTGTATGGGTATTCATTTATCTGATGCGAATGCATTTTTAATAAATATGGTAAATTGTTACTGCATACTGTGTAGTTAGCTTATGTGCTAGCTAGTAGCTATGTTAATAGGATTTTTGGACAAAAATAATCTTAGTAACAGCCCTGAGTGGATGGTGTTGATGCACCTTCGGAGAGCACTTCGGTCCTGCACCTGATCTCTCCGGTGATGTCGGTCTTCCTTCCCATCGAATGAGGCGATTAAAGTATGGTGAGTGTCTTTATGCACTATAATTACTGTTGCACAGCAGGTTATCAGTCAGTAGAGTTATTATAGAGACAGCCTTCCTAATCGGTGGTAAATAAAAAACATGAATTATGTAAATGTAAATGACATTCTAAAAGCGCCTGAAGGAGGACGATTTGGGAAATAAACGTTTTGACTTTGACTATATATGTGTTATCTACACTAATATTATAAAAAGGAAAACTTTGTTTGTTTATTTGTAATGAATAGGCTCAAAAACTACTAGACCGAATTTAAAATTCTTTCATCATTCGAAAGCTACATTATCCACCAGTAACATAGACTATATAACATTATGCTACGGAAGTGAAGACGCATGGAATAGTATTATAATAGCTTTCCTGAGTTCGTCACTAGATGGCGTTGTGTCGAATTTGCGACAATATAAAGCAGATTACAGCCGATCGACACAATATAAATCTATGTAATTTAGGAGGGGAGCGAATACTTACGAGTTTAATGAGTTAACAAATTACGGAGATGGAAATGAACTGATACCGGCTTTATTAAGCTCCGTGACGTATTGGAGGTTATTTCGTTTTACTGTGCCATTTCCTTTGAGGAATGGAATATTCTAGAGCCTCAACTTTTTAAAGACGATTTAATGAAACATTCTTAAAAATATAAATCCATTATATATCCAACATGTTACTTGTACAAACGTATATAATTTAACTTAATTCGTGTGAAATATGAAACTTACAAATTTTATTTTTGTAACCATGTTACAAACATTAAACAATAACAGGGCTCTAAATTTTAATTATTATATTCAGCAAAAATTGATAGTGCACTATTTTAGAGTTATAACTTATAAGTATAAAATATTTACCCTTGTTTTTTACTATTTTATAGCAATCCATTAACAGAATATTCTGCTAATGTTAAAATGTTAACAAATAAAAATGTATGCTAAGACTGATACATCAATATACGTGTACATTAATTAATTTGAAAACTGAGCTTTTTGCTCTCTTTCAATTACAATATAATATGATTTATTAAATATAATACAGTTTCACAAAAATAACATATCTATTTAAAAGCAGGGATTAAACTTATTTTGAGTATCAACTGAAAAATAGAAACTATAGTCTATATTTACCTATACTGCATGTTAACATTTTAAATTTCAGCTTTATTTTTAATAATATTTTTACGAGAATAAAATCCTAAGCAGGGTATGAAGTTATCTCGAGAAGCCAGCGAGAGAATCCGATTTAGACTCAGAGTTAAACAATGCCGAGCCGGGACTATAACTGCAATGGCGGTTACGGAGCAAATTTTACGGATTTTGAAATTAGAACGTGAATGTTGTCTGTGGGGATTTAAAATTCGAATCATAACATCAAGGAAGAAGAGGATTTTATGGATTTTTAAAATTAGAACACATAAGGATTTGAAATTCGAATTATCAATAGATCTTCAACAGCAAAGAGGATTTGATTTGTGTGAATCTGTGACAGACGAATTATGAAATAAAATTTCAAATTGCCGATTAAAATCTCTGAAAAATACAAAGATTTAGCTTTTCTCCGGTGAGCTTTATAAATTTTAGTTTTATAAAAATAAAATATATATAAAGCAGGGTATCAGTTATCTCGGGAAGGCAGCACGGGAATCCGATTTAGGCTCACGCCTGGCGGGCCGCAGCTAAACAATGCCAAGTCGGGACTGGGGCTGCAATGGCGGTTACGAAGAGAATTTTGCGGATTTTGAAATTAGAACGCGAGTGTTCTCTGTGGGGATTTAAAATTCGAATCATAACATCAAGAAAGAAGAGAACAGTGTTATGAAATTTTAAAGTTAGAACACATGCGGATTTGAAATTCGAATTATCTATAGATCTTCAACAGCAAGGAGGATTTGATTTGTGTGAATCTATGGCAGACGATATGACAGACATTTTAATTTGCCGATAAAAATCTCTGAAAAATACAAAGATTGAGTTTTATCCGGTGCGCTTTATTTTAAATTTTAGTTTTATAAAAAATAAAATGTATATATAAAGCAGAGTATCAGTTATCTCGGGAAGGCAGTACGGGAATCCGATTTAGCCTCACGCCTGGCGGGCCGCAGCTAAACAATGCCAAGCCGGCACTGGGGCTGCAATGGCGGTTACGAAGAGAATTTTGCGGATTTTGAAATTAGAACGCGAGTGTTCCATGTAAGGATTTTAAAATTCGAATCATAACATCAAGAAAGAAGAGAACAATTTTATGGAATTTTAAAGTTAGAACACATGCGGATTTGAAATTCGAATTATCAATAGATCTTCAACAACAAAAGGCTAATTTTTATGAATCTATGGCAGACGAAATATGAAATAAAATTTCAGAAGAACGCGAGTGGTCTTTGTAAGGATTTTAAAGTTGAAATCATAACATGAAGCAAGCGATTTCGTTGATTTTGAAATAATATAGACTAAACAATCAAGTTGTTTAAAGCGATATGAGAGTTGGAGAAAACAAAGGAGGTTGTTTCTAATAAATATTAAGTATATGTGAAACTATTAGCAGTGGACAAATCTTGCAATAATAAATGTCTACCTCTCTCTTAAACTACTTTGCATATTACATAAATTTTTAAATAAAAATCCTCTAAACAACACTTTGTCAAGTAAAATTAATTTATGAAACTTAAAGACAAATCAAATCGATATAAATCTATTATCCGTCCAACAACACGGCATCAATAATTCAAACGGAACCAAATGTACAATACATTATTATGCGAAATTAGTCGTGTACATAAATAATCAAGGCAAGGTTAGGCTTTATTAAATTGATTGGTTACTACGAGGACTTAGTCGCCAATTAATTCACAAATAAATATTTCCCATTCAAGAATAATTTAATACATATAACCTTAGTTTTGTATGTCATATAACTATGTAGTTTATCTACCTTTGCGAAGGAACTGACATCTTTAACACAGGTCACTTTGTGACCTAACTAAGATGCCAGGATCCGAATTAAACTTTAAACCTGATACTAATTGTATATTACTGATTTTATTTTGATTGTGAATATTAAAATTGATAGTATTAACCAAAAAGCTGGAGATTATTATCTTTGTATTGATAACCGTCGTCTCGTTGGTTCAGTGGTTAGCGCGCTAGGCGTTACAACGAGAGATCTTGGGTTCGATCCCCAAAGACGTGAAAAAACGTCTAATGTCTTGGTCTGACTGGGCATAGAAGGCTGATCACCTACCTCTAAATAAAAGAAAATAGTGAAACGATTAAAATCCACCCTTTGCTCCAATTAACTATGAATATTGGAAAATATCTTATACAGTATCGACAATTTTTATGGATATTATAACATAGCGCGAATTCAGTCAATGAAGTTTCTTATACAAAATCACTCCTAACCTACTATTGTTAATCCTCCATAAAAAATCACAAAACAAAAACTAATTAGCTATACCAATATATCAAAAACAAAAAACAAAAGCAGGGAAACTCACAGCAATTAAACACACAGGTACTGATACAATCAGCGCGTGAAATGGCTTGCAAATGACAGCTGGGGGAAGACACGGATATAAATGACTAGAAGTCAGTAAAAAGTAAACGTAAAACCCGTTTTATTATTATATAGGTATTGGACATTACACTATCTCATGAAACCTGGGCGATATACATTGTGTATATCTTTGTTGAAATATTTTTGTTTATTATTTTTTACAATATTGGCGGTAAACATTAAAGCAATTATCGGCGAATGTGGAAAAAACACATACAATTGAACATTAAATGTTCACATTTATAGTTAATTCAAAGCCGAACCGAACCGAACTTTTCCATATGTGCTTCGAATGTAGCTTTAGCTAACGCTTAATTAATTATTTTTTTGGAGCCTCTCTGCGTTTTCACATTTGTTTACTTTTATTTCAGGTTTGTAAAAATTTCACAAATAAGGGTGCAAACTTATCATTTCATACCCTATTATTTCCTATTAACTACAAAAATATACAAAGGCTTACAAACATACTACATAATATATAGAGGAGTTGTGTCATTGTGTACAGTTTAGTCACATTTCATCAATACTCATTCAAAGACATACCTTTTCTTTACCCTAACACGATTAACTAAGCGTTAGTTGCATATCGTAAAACATAATTGTTATAAAAATGGCTTGCGGCATCCAGTGCGCTACATCTGTGCAGGAACCGGTCAATACCTGCATGTAACTTACCCACATGTATACCGTACAGCCCCACATTTTGTTGGAATACGCGGCGTAATTACGAATAATTCCTTGTACAGGTAAAATTTCACCCTAAATTCCTCCCTTATATTACATTAGCCAATGTATAATAGAACAATTTGAAACGTATTAAAGAATTTTTACTAAGCTTCACGTCAAAAAAACAATAAATAAGTCATTTGATTCGGAAAAAAAGTTCACTTTTTAAATGTGATTAAGACTATATTAAGCACGCGCGGCTTCGCCTATCTTACTCGTGAATAATGGTGTGTCAAATAGCTTGGGAATGGTGAAACGATTTTTAAATGGGCCTAGTAGTTTTTGAGACTATTCATTACAAACAAAGTTTTCCTCTTTTTAATATTAGTAAAGATTAGTTGTTCCGCGCGACTTAGCCCCCACAGCAGAATGTTATACAGTCTATACTCTATAGGCTACCTCGATTAATGGTCAGTCTAACAAAAGGATTTTCAAATTCAATTCGACCCAGTAACTCCTGAGAACAGCACCTTTAAATAAATAAACTCTTCAGCTTTATCTTATGAGTATATGCAATTGACCAGGCTTTTGTCTTTAGAAGTTTGGAAATAATTACTTCATACTCGCAATTTGTTTGCGAATGTAAAATATGTGTTAAATATGGTACAAAGTGGTCTTGTGCCAAACTTTATTCAAATATGTTAGTTAATACGTTCAAAAAATATTTTAAGCTAAACTAACTAGTATTTTCTAGTGTTTGTTTTAACACGAGTACTTTCCATATTAAATATAATACTTTTTAAATGATTTTAAACGCGGTTCATTATACATAACTAACATACTAACTAGCACTCGTTGCTACAGTTACAACTGAAACCATGACTGTAATTACAGCGGGCAATTACAAGCGGAGATTGCGTCGGACATCCTGTGTATGGCTGATATTTTTGTACCATATTCACAGATTGGCTTTGGTCTAAAATGGAAGGATTTTAACTTTTTTCTGATCGAAAAATCGTTTGTACACCAGCCAGGCAATCTATACTTGCTAATATTTTATAGCGGAGTTATTGGTCCAATTTCAGACCCTTAATCGACGAAGGCTGTATGATATTTAGGCTACGGGAGCTATTGAAATTGGTAACGAATTTCTTATATGTGTTAGCTATTTAGCTTTAATTAATAATTTGTTTTCTTAAATAAACATTAAAACCTTATTTTCAGTAACCTGCCTTAAATAACTGGCGAGCTATTGCAAGTTCGACGATTAAAAGGCAATCCCGCATTGTGATTGGCCAATGCGGATTGCCGCGCTTTTTGGACTCTCTCTTGTTTTTCGGCGTGGTAGAAGGAAGATGCAATTATTGTGAGAGCGTAATAAATATTGATATTGAATATTGTGATAAATGTAATTAATATAGAAACTATACTACATATGAAACTGTGATTCAACACAAAAACAAAATAATTATGTTTGCACACCTTTAATAATCAATACATCGCATATAAAGGCTTTCGAAGTGTGTTAACATAGTCTTAACATCACATCTCAGTAATTAATACAGCAATTTCACACGAAATTGAACGCAAATAGCCTGAACTGGCTAATTTACTACTGGACAATTAGAACCGGAGATTGCAAGTCCTGTGCCATATACGAATTATTGGACCAATATTTGCTAAGTATTTGTGAACTAATGAGTTTTGATGCAGTTTTTACGCTTTGAACTTCGATCAACAATACAACTAGAGTATTGAATTAAAGACTTTTTAAAACGATTCATTAGTAAACTTTATTTAATTAATTACAACCCTACTTATAATAACCCTGAAACATCAAATTTTTTATATTAGTTAATTAATATATAACAAGTTCTATATCGTAGTTAACAAGTAAATACATAATTACTTCAATATCCGCAAAGCTGTTTAGAAGTTGGGAATTTGCCGCAAACTTAGCACCTTCAGCACAAATAGGAATTCGCTCCAAATTGGGCAAGAAGTTACTTCGAGTGTAGTTGGTCTTGTATGTTATTTAATTATTTATTACCAACATCAGTGTAGTTTAAGAACAGATTGTCAGAATATTTATTATATTTAAATCTTTAAAGCACATAAAATAAGAGCAAACACAAACATACAAATACTAAGTCTGATAGTTTTAGAGGTAAAAAGTAACTTTGTAAGTCAAGCTACTGCAATCAAAAGCTACGCAGTTTTTAAGACGGTAAGGTTCGAAATGTATGATGATAGTAATCTTATTAATGTATGTTATACTAGGATGTCTAAACGCTCAGTTACAGCTAACAACGGCGTGAATTGTGGCGCGGTAACAAATGTAAGACAATGTATGAAATAGGCCACAGCTACCGGCGATGCGAATTTAACAAATGTACTGGCGAGTATCGAGGCGGCTACAGCTCACTGCCGCCTCCAGTCGCATAACCAGAATCTGTGACTGAGCGTTAAGCCTTAGTTTATTTCGACAATCACGCAATACTGCTTCACGCCGGTCTTCTGCTGGGGGGTGGTAATTACACCGGTGCGAGCTTGGCCCAATTGTGCAATGCTCGGCTCCAACTCTTTTATTGCTGAAGATGTTATGCAGCATAATTACCCTTTGTCGCCTCTTACGACACCCACGGGTAGAAATGGGGTGGCGACACACGTATTCTAACCCGTCGCCACAAGGGCAAAAACAACAAAGGATAGTGTGCGACTTCAGGCTCTAGGGAGCAAACTAAATATCAATCATTACTCATTACGGGCTTGTTCTATACGGAATACTCCATTAATATCGATATTTCGTATAATTTACACGTGCACGACCCCCCAAAATAAACACTATAGCATGCTTTACAACTTAAATGAAATATTTCTAAGAAATTTAACCCGACGAAAAATTTCATCAATCATTTTACACCGAAATCGTGCCGAGAGCACTCAATAAAAGAGATTCAAACGTTTCAATCTTTGTAGTGTTTATTGAAAAAGAAGCAAAATCAATTTCATGTAGCGATGAATGCGTCTTTCATTTGAAAGTATTACTTTACTGAAAAAGAAAGTGCCAATAGTAGAGATATCTCCTAGGTGAAATTTAATTAGATTATACATAAAGATTTCTAACTCATTTACGAGGGTTTTAGTAACAAAAGCAATATAAAATCTGTATATAACATTTATTACGAACAATTTGTCATCTATTTATTAAATGCCTTTGTTCACAAATTCTAAAGGATCACTGAGAGAAAATCAGATGATTTTTGACTTTTTTGATATTGTGAGCCATCAAACACCCGTATTTTTTTATGTAACAGCAGGCAAGCGGAGCATACGGTTGATGTCCAGTGACTGACCGCAGCCCATGAACATCTACAACAACATAGTGTCACAGATGCCTTGAAGGAAGGGGATAAAGAGAGGAATGGGATGGGAGACCTAACTTTCAGTAGATCAGAACTTCTAAACAAGAACACGTTATCGACAACTCGAAATAGAAGCAGTAAGACAATCGAAGTTCATTTCGTCAAAGGCAACAAAGAGACTTCGAATCTAATTTTCGTTACTTTATCGTCTGTTTATTCAATATTGGATTTATTTCGTTTTGTTCTCAGTCTATCGACAATTTTATTTCGATAGAGTATTTTATTGACTTTAGTATAAATAAGATCAGAGGATAGCAAAATAATTACTCGAATAGATTTTAAATACATTTACCGTATTCACAGACAATACTATGAGTTTTCACAACGCACAGAATTCCATTAACCTATTCAGAGACGATACTTGAGTGACGGTTTGTCCTTTGGCCTTTAAATTTGTCGTATTGCTTTTGAATTCAAGACTTGTAATTACTGCTTTACTTGCCCGTGTAGCGACGGGTTAGAATACATGTGTCGCCACCCTATTACTACCCATGGTGTAGTAGGAGGCGAGAGGGTAGTCTAATCCTTTTATATCAGAACAAGCAAAGGAGCTCGCAGTTCATCTGATGATGAGTGATCACCGCCGCTCATGAACAATTTTTGCGAGCATTCTGAGAAGGACCAGAAAATTTACATAAAAAGGAGAACGAACGATAAAAATAGGTAGATTTTTATAATTCATGCATTCAAGACCATTAATCCGCTATACTAGAATCACAGGGGAGGGAGAAAATAATACGTTATGACAGAAATAGAAAGTTCCAGATAAGTATTCGTATCATTTATGAAACGAAGAGTTCTACGATCTACAAAATTTGAAATAAGACGGATGGACAATGACACCATGGAGAAGGACACCATAGTAATAGGATCCCCTTTTTACCCTTTAGGTAGTGAACCTCAAAAAAACTATGATCTAAAATGCAATACAACTCTCGAATTGCATTTTTATATACATTTTCCTGTGAGCCACATTCGCCAACGTAGACAGCTGCTAAATAACTGCTTGTAAACAGCATTCGGAAAATACAATGCATTTATTCGTACAAAAGTGTCGCAATCGGAGGAATTTACATACGATATCACCCATTTTGACACGATGAGATGTCCAACAAAAGCTGTATACTTATTTCAAAAACAATACGTAAAATATGTTGCTATAATAAGATTATTTGAATTAAATCCGATAATTTTTATCGGTTTGATGTCCCTTAAAGTTTGATAGCTAAATTCTCATGGAAAAAAGAAAATTGATCGCAGAAATAGTTCAAGAAAAAAATATTTTGTTATATCTCTGATATAATCAATTGCAGATAACTTTAATTTGACGGATAAAACTATTATATAAATGAAAAAGAGGACACCTGCAAAGGTGTTTTTTTTTTTTCAATTATATAATTAACTATTATCTGTCAAGTTTTCATGTTACCACAATGCTATAAACACACATATAAATAACGACAAATAATATGATTTATATGAAATTAAGTAATTACATTTTCAAGATTTTATCTCCTATTCACAAAGTAATATTTTAACGTCTTAGTTCTTCCCACGTCTAATTTAATCTAGAAATCTCTGGAACAACAAATGTAATTCAATTAGAATCTTTTATCTCTAGGTTACACTTAAATACAAATTACTACGGAATTAGAACGCTTTGATCTAGTACTCAACAGTATTTATTATTTAATACTGAGCCTGGACTGAGCTATTGCTTAGGAATGCAGGGTCTGTGTGATGAATTTTGATGATATACGCATACCATCTTGAATTGTTTATCTTGAAAATACATGAATATTAGGTTATGATACAACATGCAAAACCTCAAGAAACAAATTACTAATATCGTAAATGAAGAAATATTTCAAATTTTATTGTTTACAAAATAAAATAAACGTACCTATCATCAAAATCTTATATATAAAAATGAATAGCAAAATGGGTTGGTAAGCGCATAACTCAACAACGGCTGGACCAATTTGGACAATTCTTTTTTTAAATGTTCATTGAAGTTCAAACATGGTTTTTACGGCGCGAATTGCCGGAAATCTAGTAAAATAAATAAATATAAATATTCCTGGACATTTAACACATCGTCATCTAGTCCCAAACTAAGCAAAGCTTGTATTATGGAAACTATATAACTGATAGACATATATTTTTTTTTTGTAAAATTATATATACTATAGATAAATTAACACCCAGACAGCAGAAAATTACTATGTTCATCACATCATAATTTTCTACTCGTGGGATCGAACCCACATCCTCCGGCGCATTAAACCATTACTGTATCCACTGCGCCAATCGGATCGTCAATAAATACATTTATTAATCGACAAAATTATTATCATTATAGAATTTTCAGTATGACTCTATCAATCATTTTCTAGCTCAGTTGTTCTTTACAAAATCGAATTTAAAGTGACTAAAATATACCTCAAAATATCCCTTGCATTAGCAACCCTCCTCATTATGTCACCTCTGTCATCAAAAGATAGCCGTCATAAATGAATTTGGTCCCCGCTTCAACCATTTCTTGGAAATGCAGCGCGACACCGGTTCCCAATCTTTTTCAGACTACTACTTACATGTTCAATTATGTTTCATTTTTTAATGGCTGTGTGAGCAGTGACACGGATCTACCACAACGGGTAGGGCCTACGCTTTTATTAGACTTGTGAAGTCATATTTTCGCTATCTCTGTATTTTTGGTATAAAGGGTAGGATTAATAGCGCAAGGAGGATATTGAAGTCTATTTGAAGGCTTGCCCACACCCTCTAGAAAAATATTTCATACTCAAACTCACGCATAATCAATATTTTATATTGGTATGTGACCATATCCATTTTGTGACCTAGATCTGCGCGTGAGCAGGGTGTGAATTCTAGTTTCAAACAGGCACCTTTTTGGCGCCGTCTATACTTTCTACAAGGCTGGTGCCTTGGTGTCACGGTGCACAGTTTGAGAACCCTCGAACTACGCAATAATTCGCTTTAAGTCAAGAGAAATGGCGACGGTATTTGCAATAGGTTGACGTAATAAAATTCTTGCTTCTTTACTCTCCGCTCGTGAGATGCGACGCGTCTTACATAAATACTGATTTTAAAATTGTGCTAGAGGTGGCGCTGGTGTGCTAGGAACTGCATTTTATTAATATTTAAAATGTGATTTTGTATATTTCGTTGTTACTTTATCACGTTATAAATGATATACGTTATCATGTATCATTCTATTATTTCAATAAAACATATTATTTTCTGACGCCTTCATTCACTTAGAAATGTTGTAAATTGTAGTCTATATATTATTCTAATGTATAAGCTATATAACTGTAAAGTTTATTCAGTCATAGTTTTCTCGGGTTTCTTCATATTTTTTTGGGGTTTGTCATCACGAACTTTCGCATTTATAATATTAGTAGAATAAAAAAAAACTTTAAAGTATTATTGTTTGTGTTGAAGACGTTATTTGGAAGTAGAATGGTCGAAGACCTAGAAAATTAAAATGATTTGTAAACGTTAATTCAATTTTAAAGTAATTTCAACGGAGCTTATTTTTACTTACTTTTTAATACGAGAGTTCCAGTTTCAATGGAGTATTTCCATTGTAGCCGTAATTAATTTTAACGAATTGTCCTTTTGGAAACTTTAAAAGCTTGAATAGGCCGCACATAGCCCCAGGTAGAGGTCTGTTAATAAAGTGTTAAAATCCTCGCGTAATTGAATCAACGGGAAAGCGCCAACGAAAAAATGTGGGAACACGTCGGCTGGGGTTTGTCTCAAACAATTTCATTATACCCGTCATTAATGCTGAATACTCTTTTGTTGTTGTATAGAATGGAAGGTACGTGCTTAAGTTATTTTTTAGTTAAGATAATTGTGTAGTGTTATCACTAAAATGCGACATAATAATGAATAGCTCATAAATCTGAGACCTATATCAAGAGGAGAGGTGTGACATCCTCTCCGTATCTAAGATTTTAATAAATGTTTCATGTTAAATTATTGTTTCTTTAGATAAATGCAATCGTTGTTTGATCTATTCTGCGGTTTTTTAGGGCTAATTTTCTTCGATTTATATTATTGCAATTATTAGAGCTTATTTCATTGAGCATAATAATGCATTGCCTTCAATAATTCTGTTATGTTAATTGATTTTCGATCTTTAATTTAAGCTTTTTTATATAGATATATTGTAGATAAGATATTTATGTTATTTAAGATAATTGGTAGATAAATGCTATTATTTCGTTTTTTATTGATTGCATAACATTAGTTCACTAAATTGTGCGATTTATAATTGATTAGGTATATGAAACACGTGTATTAATATTTTTATATTCATACATGAATTTTAACACACCAATTTGACATCCAATTTCGTACTTTATTATTATTTCTGGCGTGCAAAAATTCATGAAAATTGTTTATCTACTTAAGTTAAACTTTTCAAAGGGGATAGAACTTCCCAAATGCGTTTGACCCATTATGTGCCAAATACTGGACTACTCTAAAGCTTCTATAAATATATATAAATATATCGCTAATTTCGCAAAAAGTACATAAGACAGCACTTAACCCTCAATAGATTTAATATCTAATAAAAATGAATGGCGAAAATGATTATTACAATTTTGCCAAAATGGCACTTAGACAAATTGCTCTCGAAAGATCTTTAAAATCGCTATGAAGCTCTAATGAAGGTCGCAGACCCTTTTAATAGCGAGGTACAAGAAATGGCGAAATGGGCCGACAGAAATTCTAATTATTTTTATTTCTTTTTCTCAAACTTTTTCTTGTTATCTGTGCACTTCCTACCCTTTTCTATGCGATCTTTCCTTTCCTCTCCGGTTGTCTGTAAGAAATCGCTTGTAGCGATAAGACTCTTTACTGTACTTTGTTCTTTTCAGTGTATTATTATTTAGTGCAATAAAGAGTTTTTCCTTCATTTGTTCATGCATACAGCTACAATATTGCCCGCAAATGCGTAGAAAAGCGGTGACATCAAAAAGTGATAAAAGAAAATTAAGGTCAAGGAAATTCATGTAGAACATGTCAAGACATAGCGAAAATATGATATTTTTAAAAGTAGCTTCTGGTAAAACAGTATGGCGCCGGGATGACGTTATGACAATAATGTTAGAAGCGCGAGGGAGATGTTAGCTGGAAAATATTCGTCAAAGAACTAAGACTATATTTTAGGGAGGTGTTTGAGGCAAGCTGAAAACTTGTATGATGCCTTTTTATACCAAGCTAGGAAAACATATGACCACTGTTTTGATGGCAAGCGAAACGCGGCCTAGGGTGGTGCATGCTTGCCTAATATAAGCCTATTTACATTTGCCTATACTATTATACCCCGACATGGAACTGCAGACCTGGCTGCAAGGAAAGTGCTTCATCGTCATAATATCAATTTATCACAGATTTGTCATAAATCATCTGCCCACACTCGAGACTAAATATTAATATCTATTTTAAGTATCTTAGGACTCATCCTATTAATTTTAAGAATGCATGTATGTGTGTTTGCTACTCTTTAGTACAAAAACTACTAAATTGATTATAATGACACTTGGTATACATATAGATTCTTTTTTTTCAATACTTATCCACCGCAAAAAGTAACCTAGCAAATTATTCCCAGAAAATAAATGTAACACAAGCAAGTTAATAGAACCTTATTTATACGGGCTATCTAATGAATACGTCCAATATATGTATGAACTATAATATACATTGTAAAAAAAAAAACAATTTATCCACAAGGATTGTCAATAATCTTCACCCACTAGTGTGTACTCGAGCTGAAACAGAAAACAGCAATATATTCGAGTAAATAAATCTATTTGGAATATCTCCGTATAATCCGAGAGAAAGAGAGTTCTCTCGCCCACCTAATTGTCGGCCAAATATTGTATCTACTGGACCTAAATTTGTTGATCGGAAATAAGATTTCCTTTGTACGCCGTTTATTTGATCTAATCGATATCAAACACAGATATTGGTTTGTGTTATATAAATGTGTCCTTTAAGGAGAGATGTCAATATTATTTATAGATAGTGCCAAGATGACTCGCCCCACCAATTTTTGAATTTTGAAGTATTTTACTAAGATCGCAATACTTTGTCCTGATTAGTCTATTTTAGTATGCGTGTGCACGCATGGATAATGAGTGAGTACCGGGATTCCTGGATAAATGAACGCATTAATTAATTAATAAAATACTCTTTATAAAACAACAATCAAAACACAGAGTAAGTTTACAAAAGGCGGCCTTATCGCTGATGAGCGATCTCTGCCAGGCAACCCTTAGGTGTATGTGTTCAATATTTAGTAACAATGCCGCCTGATACACTATACTGTAAAATTTGCTTATATAAAATGGTGTATATCTCTATCTCTATTGTTAAGTACAATAAATAAAGTAATTCACACAAAATCCGTCTATTCTCTAAACTTTCAGTGTAATAAATAAAAAAAATATATTGATTATAATACAGCCTTGAATTACACTTGATTTATACTCAACGTGACCATCCTAGCAAATATTTCACTAATATCAACCACATGGAAAATCAAACGACTTTCGACTAAGGATTCTTTCCCCGTCCGCATCATCAATAAAACATAATATATAATTTTGTATTTATTGAAACTTACCGTAATACACATTTTATAAACGATTTCTTTGAGCTATATCGAAAAGTAGTAAATAATTTTTCTTACATTGCTAAAACGTCACTTAAGCATGAACTATTGAGCTTATGTGATTAAAAAAAAACATTTAGAAATTTTCACATCTATTTATATCCGACATATTTTATGTACATATTTCATAGTTTATGTACTTACATCAATCTTGCTATGAATCAGGGATATTCTTCAGACCGCTTTGAAAAACCTGTAACAATACAAAAACAATTTAATAAATACAAAACAAAAATCATAGAAATATACCTTTTTCACAAAATAAATACCGAGCTTAATATATAATTATCCATAAAAAACCCCGACTGAATCTATGAAAACAACCAATCTTTTTTGCTTTGCAAGCGCCATTTTGAAAATTTATATAGTCTATGTTACTAACACAATTATAAGGAATCCAACAACACCTCACATGTCAAAATCCGTCCAGCCTTTTGAGCTACAGGGTGTGTCAAAGAAATGGGCATACATGCCTACGCTCGAAAAACATTAAAACAAAACATTAAGGGGGTAAACATAAAAGTAGGGTTACTTTGTCGCAGTCGGGTAAAAAGTGCGTATTATCAAATTACGTCATCAATATATCCATACTTCTGAGGAACTTTAAAGAATTTGTGCCAAGCAATGTCAAACGGTCAAGGATACGTGACTTCACTGGTATGTTTCAGTAAAGCGCAGTTATTCCACGTTATACATATAACAGCTAACGAGAACGCATTACGGTTATTGCTTTTAATTATTATGGACAATTAACTCACTGAATTAAACAATTACATTATGCAAATGACGGTAAACGTGCGCTATGTCTATAAGTCAACTGAAAACGTAAACCATTTCAATTGTGGCATATTATTCTTAAAATAATAGAAACAATAAGTTATGTTTATAAATGTACATTTTTGAAGGTGAGGTACTTCGACAAAAACAATAGAATAAACATTTATAATAGTAATTTAATAACTACTCTAAACGTACATACAAAATATAGTCTAATAGTATTCGTTCCATCAATAGAAATATCTTACTAAAATTCTAGTAACTTCATAGCCATTCATAGCAAAGTCTACTACAGAATTCTTCGTTAGATATTTGCTAAGCTGTATAAACCAATTCATTTCCTCATGACGATGAAAGACAAAGATAAAACATACGTTATGCATAGCTCCATCTCTATCTCTCAGCGTAAACTGCAAATACCCGGACGTATCTTTGAATGAGTGCAAAAAATGTCTCTGTTTCAATCATTCTGCATTGAACAACAAAATTCATAGGAAGTCAAAATCCATGCAAAGCGCAAAAACAACACACATTTATGTTCCGTTACCACACGAAATTGTTCTAAATTTGACTAATCTCAGCGCAAATGTCATCCGTTTAACATAAGTACGTATCTGTGTATGTGTGCGTATGAAAAGTACGTAAATTAGTTTGACTTTTTAACGTATCTATTTTGTGTTTGAACGAGTGCGAACTAAACCGTAATTTGACCCGAAAAATGTCAAACGGTCAAATGTAGCGCCCCTCTACGCCACTTCTACGAGCGTTCATCAAAGAACGGTTTAAAAATATTGCATATTAAAATTTAACGTCGCAGGTGAAATATTAAAACTGTAATAAAATGTTTGTTACCGCCACTTGCCGTTTGTTTATTGTCGCAATAAACCGTTTGCTACAAAAACCAACTGCGCAATCTCTTTTAAATATAACTTGGTCCTGTTTGGATACAATAATTGGAATTTTAGAACTTTTTTATGTACAAAACGGTTTTCTTTCATCTACATTCCATAAGATTACACATTTTCCTATCGATGTAGGTATTTTGATGACTGCATTAAAGCATTATTTTTTTAATACATGTGATTCATCATTTTAAATACACATTACATGCATAGTTTTTTTTCAATTTGGATATATAACAGTTCTAAATATACGACAAGTTTATGTAGTTTGTATCCATTTAAGATCTAAAAAATCGTTCAAATTGTCAAAAAACTCAATTATCAAAAGCAACAAATGTGTATACTTTAAGCCTTATATTATAATTTAGCTTATGATGTAAATAAAATGTGAGATAAACACCATCAAAATAATGAAAAAGCTCACCCAAAAAACGTTTTAAGCCTCTACGTTAACAAGCCTTTCATAAACGGAATTCTCTTAAGACAAACAGTAATCTCAGACGAAGCATGCCAGTGGACTACAAAAATGTGAAAAATAGCTCAATCTAGGTCACTATAATCTTCCCTCTTGACCTATTTGAGATGGACTGCCATTTTATCACTTGAAATCACTTGCATAAAGCTTTGTTACAGATTTTTATCTTGGCAGTCGCTCGAGTTGAACGCAAAATAGTAGTTGAAACAGTTGATTTCCAATTAAATTTTATTTTTACATTGTATCATCTGACTGTATTTGATTTAATTCTACTAATTATTTTATATAATGTAGATACTTATATCTGAAATGGCCTATGTTTTGTAATTGTGGTGCCAAATAAAGTATATTCTATTCTATACTTTTATTTTTTACATGGCTGAGCGTTGAAAATCGAAAACTTAACACCGATTTTCCATATTTAAGAACCGAAATACTTTGGTATAGTATATTGAAATTCGAAAAAGTACGTGTCGTATACATATAAACGAACCTTTACTCATTAACATTGTAACAGTAAAATCAAGTTAACTCCAATCACCGTAACGAGCATGAAATAAACCGTACCTACTAAAGGTTCGATACTGGATAAAACAACTTCGGATATAAATCTATAGACAAAGAGCTATGCCATAATGTAGACGAAGTCTTCATTATGAAGGCTATCAGCGGCTTAACACCTGACTGAAACTGAGTTTTTGCGACTATTTACCACCAATTTTATTATTTTAAAGGACGAAATCATGTTTATGTAGCACTAGTCGTATATCGTTATTACGTAAAAGCAGCTCTACCCTACGTAAGAAGTGTATAAACAAGCCAATAATCATTAACAAAGTAGCATAAAACATTCACTGTACCTAATGAAGGTTCAATGAAGGATAATCCATAAAACTTCGGATTTAAATCCATAGGCAAAGAGTATACACCATAAGCGGTGCTCCATGCCTCTCGTTAACAGCTGATGATGTAGGCGTCTTTATGATAAAGGCTTTCAGCGGTTTAACACCGGGAGTAGAAGTAGCATGCTTATGGATTTTACGATTTCAACTTTTAAAGGACGAAATATCATGCAATTATTGCTTTGGGATTATTAACACCGATTTTAGCATTTTCAAAGTCAAAGTCAAAAAAAAATATTTTCCAAATCGGCCTATATTGCGGCGTTTTTAGAACAACATTTACATTAACATTTTATACGCATACTAGTCGTAGATCATTTTTATGTAGAAGATCTACCCTACATGAGAGGTATATAAACAAGTCAATACACTTTAATAAGGGACAAATTGAATAACCTAAATCTCTGTAACGAGCATAAAACATTCACCATACCTAATAAAGGCTCGATAAAGGATAATCCATAGAGCTTAGGATATAAATCCATAGACAAAGAGTAGGTACAGACCATAAGCGGTGCTCCACGGCTCTCGACTACAGCTGGTGATGAGGGAAAGTCTTCATTATGAAGGCTTTCAGGGGCTTAACGGTATGAGTGTAAATGTAGCACGCTTATGGATAATTTTATGATTTCTACTTTAAAGGACGAAATATCATGTAATTATTGCTTTGGGTTATTAACAACAATTTTCGCACTTTTCAAGGTGTAGTCGTAGATCATATTTACGTCAAAAATCTAACCTACACAAGAAGTATATAAACAAATCAATGCTCATTAATAAGGGACAAATGGAATAACCTCAATCTCTATAACGAGCATAAAACATTCACCATACCTAATAAAGGCTCGATAAAGGATAATCCATAGAGCTTAGGATATAAATCCATAGACAAAGAGTACAGACCATAAGCGGTGCTCCACGGCTCTCGACTACAGCTGGTGATGTGGCGAAGTCTTCATTATGAAGGCTTTCAGGGGCTTAACGGTATGAGTGTAAATGTAGCATGCTTTGGGATCATTTAACGCCGATTTCGACTTTTAAAGGACAAAATATCATGCAATTATTTCTTTGGGACTATTAACACCGATTTTCGCATTTTTCAAGGTGCATATGCATGCTAGTCGTAGATCATATTTACGTCAAAGGTTCTCCCTACATCAGAAGTATATGAACAAGTCAATGCACTTTAATAAGGGACAAATTGAATCACGTTAATCTCCGTTATAAGCATACAATATTCACCATACCTAATAAAGGCTCGATAAAGGATAATCCATAGAGCTTAGGATATAAATCCATAGACAAAGAGTACAGACCATAAGCGGTGCTCCACGGCTCTCGACTACAGCTGGTGATGTGGGAAAGTCTTCATTATGAAGGCCTTCAGGGGCTTAACGGTATGAGTGTAAATGTAGCATGCTTTGGGATCATTTAACGCCGATTTCGACTTTTAAAGGACGAAATATCATGCAATTATTTCCTTGAGACTATTAACACCGATTTTCGCATTTTTCAAGGTGCATATGCATTCTAGTCGTAGATCATATTTACGTCAAAGGTTCTCCCTACATCAGAAGTATATGAACAAGTCAATGCACTTTAATAAGGGACAAATTGAATGACGTTAATCTCCGTTATAAGCATACAATATTCACCATACCTAATAAAGGCTCGATAAAGGATAATCCATAGAGCTTAGGATATAAATCCATAGACAAAGAGTACAGACCATAAGCGGTGCTCCACGGCTCTCGACTACAGCTGGTGATGTGGAAAAGTCTTCATTATGAAGGCTTTCAGGGGCTTAACGGTATGAGTGTAAATGTAGCACGCTTTGGGATCATTTAACGCCGATTTCGACTTTTAAAGGACGAAATATCATGCAATTATTTCTTTGGGACTATTAACACCTATTTTCTCAATTTTTAAGGTATATACGCATACTAGTCATAAATTATATTTATGTAGAAGATCGGCCCTACATAAGAATCCTATAAACAGGTCAATAATCATTAACAAAGGACAAATCGAATAAGCTGTAAAGAGGGTAAAATATTCATCGTACCTAATAAATAATAAATAAATAAATAAATAAATATTCTTAATAATAACCCTACGCTTCTCATGAAGCATACATATAAGCGATCTCATTAACAATTTCACATTCAAATGAAATAACCTCCAATCACCTGAGCCTGAAATAAACCGTACCTACTAAAGGTTCGATACTGATAATAACATAAAACTTCAGATTTCAATCCGTAGACAAAGAGAACAGTCCATAATCGGTATTCCACACCACTCGTAACTGCAGCAGGTGATGTGGGCAAAGACTTAATTATGAAGTCTTATAGCGGCTTATCGTCGGGTGCAATTGTAGCGCGCTTTGGGTTCCATTAACATTGTTTTTTCTACTTTTTAAGGCGAAATTGTGGTTCTAGTACTGTTGTAGGATGTAAACAGTTTCAATGAATACAAGCATACATATGTAAAGTTCAATGTGAATATGGAATGCCTGCATTAGCTTATCGTCCGAGATGATTGTGTATTGCTGCTTCACTTTGGGTTAGTTTAACTCCGATTTTCAGTTTAATAAAACAAAATGTTGACCATATGGAATCAGAGCTGTAGAATATTTAGTATTAGCCGCTAGTTTCAATGCAAATGTTTATGGTTTAAAAGAATTGCATGTAACCTGAATGAACCTAAAACTCTCACCTGTCTCTAAAACTTACTAGTGGGAAGCTGTTCAACTGTTGTGTTTTATTTTTAAAAGGAGTTATATGAACGCAGTGAAACTTTAGTTCACATAAAATTTCGCATAAGAATCATAAACTTTTACATGTAAAGTAATATAAACAAAACTCAAAGGTGACTCACTAACACAGTGATCAATCAACGCACAGCCCAAACCGCTGGACGGGTCGGGCTGAAATTTGGCATGTAGGTAAATGTTATGACGTAGGCATCTGCTAAGGATTTTAATCAAATCCCACAGGAACGAGGAACTCAATATACGCGGGTGAAACCGGGGCACAGCTAGTGATATATAAGGCTTTAATAGAATAAAGTATCTCACAACAAAATGCGAATATAATTAAGTTTTTGGTTCAAAAATTAAATAACCATATCCCTTGATGATAGTAACCACCTAAATATAAAAAATAACGATCACCGTTTAACAGGAACTTAATGAAAAATTGCGAATAATCGTCCCTACCCCATCAGCGTAAGAATAGTGAGCGTATGTCACGTACAACTAGTCATACTTACATACACTTACTGGTGCTCAGACCAGAATTACAAAGATTACGCCATTTGAAGTAAGTGCCACCTTACTTGGAGCTCAGCCCACGCTGAGCCATGAAAGGCTCGGCTAGTCACATTTAAACGTTTTCTAATGTTGTTCCGTGAATGGGAACGCTTTCAACTGTTTATTTTTGGTCTTTCAACAACAAAGGAGCGCGTGACCTTAAGTAAAATGGTCACCCCGAACTATGAACATTTGCTACACGAACAATGTCGGAGGCAATTCACTCGTCTTAAAAGAAATTTGAGGAGGGATTGATTACAAGAAGAATTCGAATGTATTCTCTTTGGAAGGGAAGATAAAGAACTGAACTGAAATAGTTAGGGTATATATGTATAATACATTTTGTGCAAAATGTATTGATTTTAGCGCTAATGTACAACATTATATTTGCCTTTGAATTAAACCAACTATAACTATGACTGTTTGCGTATATCGTTGATTCTTATTTGATGAGTATTTTTGAGCTTTTAGTGAAGTTATTTTGAAATTTGAAAAGACGTAGGGGCACACCGTTTGTCCAAAAATGGTAATCATTTCGCTCATTTTGTCTAGAAGGAGAATTTAGTACCTATGTATACAATTAATACAATAATATTCGCCTCTCAACTAAGCCAACTGTAACCTTATTACCATGGCAACTAGGGTCAGAATACCGCAGTTAACCGAGTTAACCGAGTCAGTAACTCAATCCCGACGCGCTTGATACCAGCTATGATCGGATTAACCGTTACCGGCCCAGATTTACAGCTAATACTTAGATTATAGATTCTCCTTTATAGTCTTTATCGAGTATTAATTGGACCATTTTGTCATTAACTACTGAATATTCATAAAGCTACCATTATTGAAATCACCATGTTTTGATATAAACACTAGCTGCTAATATTATAGAACTCCTTTATATTCGTCTTTTTAGAGATATTCACAAAAACCGCTTCTAAAGTTGACCTATGTATGCCATCTAATAAATAAAAAAATAATTGTCTCTATTGCAGATTACACAAGCGAGGTTTGATTGAATTATTTCTTATGGTAGGCAGCTTCATGCAGCAGATGAAACTGCCGAGCACAGCCATATTTAAAAAAAAAGCTTTAAGAAAAAGCTTTTGCAATATTAATTTAGATGACATTATCCGCGTATGAGAGTTTGATTTACACAGGAGTTCCGTAAACTGACTTGCATGCTGCTGAGATCACGGCTTCCCAACTTCGCACCTGAACTTCAACAGACAGTTCTGTTCACGAATTAACGTGTTTGTTGAGCGCTAGATTTGATGTTCAGGATTCAAATGTTAATGTTGGTACAGTAAATTGTTATCTACCAGCTGTTCCGTGGCTTCGCTCCCGAAGCATAATGCAATGTAACGTTTGTTACTTAGGCAAGATGCAGCTTGCCAAGGTGAAAGAATAAAAAAAAATAATAAAAAAAAGTTTTCGTGCACTTTTCACTAATGATAATATTTCATGATCTCTAAGGCGAAGGTAGGTAATCAAATATCATAAATTAGCTATTAAATGAAGAAAATCTTGAATGTAACGCAAAAAGATACTTTCTGTACTTTAGCGTTGTAAATTGAATGAACGAGACGAATACGATTGGTCTGAAACATTTAAAGTAACAAAAACTAACAATACTATTTTACATAACAAATTTAACCCTATAGCTGTTTACTTTACCATCATGAATACCATATACCGTAAATGTAACACAAGGAACTACTAACTTCCAAGTTTCCTGACGGTAAAACTTTGCTATGCTAATATTCATTCGCTTGCTAGTATCTGCTAAGATACAAAGACGGGCTAACCTTCATCGTTTTTAAAATATAGTTTATATTATTTACAATTTTAAAGATGTTTAAAACGCTTTGAATTTATAAATTTAAGGCGTACTTACATCTATTATATGTTACAATGGATCTCTATACCCTCTGCTCATCACAAAAAATCGAAAAATCGCTAATTCTTATTTATTGTGTTGGTTATTGTGCAATTAAATATTTAGAAGTGGCAAGTTTGGTTAATTGGATAAACTATGCTTCAGATATCCTCGGACAAACATTCACCTATTTGAAACCTACCGATATCGCGCATCTTCGAACTCCTATGAAATTGCCTATGAAATCAAAATTGGATATAAACAATACTCTGGTTATCGCTGGATAACATTTTCATACTAACATACAAACATACTAACATACAATTGCCCAGTCATCTCGACTCTCCATTTGAATGAAAGAAAGAAAGAAAACATATTTATTTCGCAGAACACAAAATAAAATGTAAATTACATTTGCTAAATCGAACCGAATAACACCACTGATTGACCATTCTTTTGTTGACGTAATATGAAAAGTTGCGGCTACAGAAACTTGTCCAGTCTAAAACAATGTGTTTTCTAATTGGATCCCAACAGAGTGGAACTTAGCGTCAAGTGAGTCGGTAAATCCAACTTTATATATTTAGTAACTTTATTTAGTCTCAATATAATATTAATTGTAGGGTTTTTGACGTCGTGAAAATAGTTGCAAAATAGGTAGTAGCAACATTGACCAACATCAACATTGTTAAAGCAAATAAGTAGGTATCGATAGCTAGTAGAATTAGACGTATCTATGCTTAAATACGTAAAGAACTCATTGTGAGTTTTCGAATTCGATAGAAAGTCCCCAATTTTCAAATATTGACATCCAACACGAAACAATAAAAATTGTAATTACAAGAATTATCTCACAATTTTCTGTACTATTTACAAAACAACCTCACAGATTGACCATCCCCTTGTTGACGTAATATGAAAAGTTGCGGGCACAAAACTTGTAACAGCACTCAAAAACAAGGTGTCTCTAATTGGATTTCAGCACAGAGCTACATATTAGGTACCGTGAGGTGAAGTAGATTAATTCATCGGATCTAGCATTGCCTTTCCACAACTTCATACTAGTTAACTAATTGAGTCTGATTTGGTATTAAATTTAAAGATTTCGGCGTTGCGTCTGGATGCTTAAATATAATAACTAGCATCATTGTTGAAATACCGAAGAACATGGTTAATATTGAAAATTATTATAAAATTATATTATTATTGCATTGCTTTTCGGAACTAAGTTAAACCCAATTTGATATTCATCAAACTACACGGAGACGTGAAATTAAATAAATCGTCGTTAAATTATTTTTTAATCCACAGGGATGAAGAAACACTGCACCGTCAAAACTATTGACTAATAAAAATATTTCCCCTGTATGTAGAATTGTAGTTTTTAATTTTTCCATTATAAATAAACATCATTCCATTTTCTTCATAGGAATATTGCTTGTTTCAATAAATATTGAAAGTAAAGTTGATCCTTGAAAGGTCACTGCAGCGTCTTGTAGCATTAATTATAAAACCAATACTCTGGGAAGTTTACCTCAGGTCCAACGATATTGGTTTCTGCAATATTTGCACATAGAGTATTGCTAACCCCGCTTATCGTCTAGACTGAGCGGAACGTGAGCGAAATATTATATTCACTGCAGAATTGAAAACTGATCGATCTTTGTCGGAAAAACTAATACTAATAGGGACTTATCACCAGACAAGGATAACATCGTAATGGTTTTTGAGCAATCAAATAACTTTATTTGCGTATATAAGGCCTGTATCGGATCTCTAAGTGCTGACGAATTGTGCAATGCTCGACTCCCACTCTTTTATTGCTGAAGATGTTATGCAGAAAAATTACCCTTTATCGCCTCTTATGACACCCACGGGTAGAAATAGGATGGTGAAATATGTAATCTAGCCCGTCGCCACACGGGTGAAAAAGATAATTTCTAAAAGAATTCAGTAAAGATAAATGAAGTCTTCATTTAAAGGAACGTCAGAAACAATCCATCTCCAACAAAAAAAGTAAACAAATCCGCTTAAAACTTCATTCTGAATCCATGTAATTGATTATCTGTTACCTGCAGATAATTTCTTAAAACTTTCCTCGTCTAAAGAACAAAGTAAACTAGCTGTAATAAACGAAGCATTTTTAATTAATCATTAACTTTGGCAATGTACACCGTACTTTAGTTGAAATTTATTGGAGCCAGGAATTTTATAATTAAAAGAAATTAAGTGAACGCTTGCACGTCCAACTTTAACTTGTATTTACCCCTTTTAAAACCGATGACTACGTAATAACTTGGCTCGTACATTTTCCACTAAAACTCTGTATAAGTAGGTTACGTTAAATTATAGCGCTTTTATGTTTCGCTCGATATAGAATAGAAATGTTTTCATGTTTAAACGTTTGAATTACGGTTTACATATTTCTGCCACTAGACCTTCGGCGGTCGGGTCGACATCGACAGAAACGAGAGAAAATCTCAAGAAAATATTTCTTGTCATTATTGAATAAAACTGTGATATACTAAAGTGCTAAAAATTATTTTAAAGGGCCTGAAAATAAACATTTTTTTATGTATCATGAGGAGATAAACGGGCAGGCGATCAGATGTGGCGAGGCGATGTATAGTGATCAGGACCACCCATATTCAAACGCATATTTCTAGACAATAATCCTTTTGTTGTCTATTTTTACTAGGTTTTCATTCGTGCCGGACGATCTAAAAGTAAACTGAACTTCTACTCAAGTTGAGATCTGATAAACACGACTCCGGTTTCACAAGATGAAATTTATACGTAAATCAGAACTTTGCTATATCAATCATTACAATAAGAAACCTTAGGTATTTTTTTATTAAACCCTATTCCAGATAGTAAGATTACTACCTAAATAATGAACACTTGTAAATCTTTATCAATACTAATATTATAAAGAGGAAAACTTTGTTTGTTTGGTTGTAATGAATAGGCTCAAAAACTACTAGACCTATTTTGAAAATTCTTTCACCATTCGCAAGCTACATTATCCATGAATATCAAAAGCTATATGTTATATATATAATATTATGCTACGGGAGCGAAGCCTCACGGATCAGCTAGTTATTTATATAGTACAACCGCTGATGATGCAATGCGGGCATATGATCAATCGTGTTGACCCTGTATCGCATTACCGAGGAAGCGGGTCGTAAGTAACTTTCTCCAAACCTGTCCTTTGCAGAACCTATACAAATTACATTTACCATTCATAAGTATTGTAGTATCCGATTAAATTAAATAGAAAATTACCTCTGAATATAAGCCAGGAGTTACCTAAAAATAGGTCCAAGGAAACTCAAATTCTGAAATACTTTTGGACAAATACTAACGATAGTGTAACATTAATAATGAATTCTACGGAATATAGTACAACATTAAGAATCATATTTACTAAATGTAAGTCGTACTTATCATAAAATTACTGTGAAGGTAGATGATAAAAAGTAGTGATGGCAAATGGTATAAAAGATTGGTGTCGCTATAGAATCGGCTCAGTATTGTACGTTAGCTTTAGGCTGTTACTATGCTCGAATAGTGAACCAAAGGGTAAACCATGAGCAGGGAACAGTTTTAGTTAGTGTCTAAAATAGCATCTCTGACGTTGTAAAAGGAGTATTGGTAATAGTAGTATTTCTCAAAAATAATGTACCTAGTTTTAACACATCACGTGTACGTTACGATGGTTGCACATTTAAAAAATAATACTATGGGTTCTCACAACGCACATGGCCCCATAATAATAAGACAATACTTAACAGTAGTTAGTTACCTACGTTTAAATTAATCCTTATTATTTCTGAATAAGACTGCATTTGGAACGCATTGAGAAACGTTTTACTTTAAATAGTTTTTTTTTTATATATATAAAGACAAACACATTTTTATACTTTCAATTCCACTATATTAGAAAAAGAAAGTATAAAAATGTGTTTGCCTTTATATAAAAGTAATATGCAATTCTATCAAGAAGTATTAATACGAAGTATAAAGTATATTACATAGTATTACTAATACACAAGTAATATTAATAAAAATGTTATATACGAATATGCTATGTAGAATGTGAAATTTTAGCCTGCGGCTTTTGCGGCTACCGTTCGAGGTCCGAGCATGGTATACCTTAAAAACATTCGTGACCTTAACATTGTTTTAGATAATTAATGTTGAAAGCGGAACAACTTTTAATTGAATTAGCATAGATTAATATTTACAATTAATAAAATATATATATCGTATTTTTACACGCTTGAGCCATGTTTTCAATCAATTTGTTGTACAACCAACAATGTGTAGCTACAACCTAAATAAGCTTTCCCTAAATTTAAACAAACAAGCAAATAATGCATTAAGTAACAATTATGACCCCAATCCATTTTCTCAATTCGATTTTTATCGTTCGATATTTTTTTTTAAACTTTACGATGCCAAAGATGTACCCCTTTCAATTAAAATCTAGTCTAGTATATAAGACTAATAAGTTATTTTAATCTAACGTAAACTAACTACTGTAAATAAAATTAAGAATGTGTCCATTAACACTTTTCTTATTGTCTCTATTAAGGCGAAAACACTTCGTTGTTGTGTTCTTTGTAAATGACGCACTGCACTATTTTTTTTTTATCACTACACTACACTAACTCGTTCGATAAATGATTACAAATAAAAAATCGAAATTGTAAATATCGAAGCGAATTCATCGCGTCAATCACAATCCATCATTCCATTCGGTTCATATAAAACTCAACGACCTATGTAATGCTATAATCGAACACTTCAGAAGCAATTGCATTTGGAAATCCGACGTCATCCCCCGTATAATACCACTTGGCGATATTTGAAATGCAAAATATTTCCAAGAATTCTGTACGAATAGGTCTTTATGTTATAAAACACAGAATTATTTAACGTATTTGAGGACAACTATTGAAGAAAAGATTGGCTTTATGGCAAATGTAGAAACGATAACGATTTATTAGAATAAATATATACACAGTTTCCATAGCTTCCATAGCTTTGCGAAGTTAAGGAATAGATGGCGTTGTGTTAAATATCCCTGAATATTTATATTGATATTTTTATATTTTACATGTTCATTTTATACGCTTTAGTCTAAATAACGGAAAGTTCATGTTTATTTTTATTTATATTTTCACATTGTCTACATTCAGTAAAATTTGATAATAGACACAATTTACTTAAGTTCGTTGTAGGTTCGGAGAAGTATCTTGTAGCAAAATCCTTTTTAAACTTTTTATGAGTGTCTTACAAACTTTTTAATAACAGGGCCATAGCTCGGGGAAGTATTAAAAGTAAAGGAAAACGAGGAAAATTGTGTATCTATATAATATACTAGCTGTACCCGTGGCTTCGCTCACGTGGAATTCAGTTTATGTGACAGACGGCTTATGCTACAGGCCCGTATAGTGCATAAAAATA
>LQNK01000168.1:234808-254410 GCA_001586405.1 Phoebis sennae | reverse complement strand
TTATAGATGCGTAATACCCGCTTACAAAATTACCGCGCAGATACATGATTTTATTTTTCTTACATTCCACCATATTTGAACGACATTATGAAAGGAAAAGATAGCTAGTTTCTGGCATTACTTCGTACGAGTATGCATAACAGTCATTTCCTTTGATGTTATTTGACAGAAACTCGAATCCTCAAAATAGCGCGCTAGTAACAATTATCCATAAGCTCTCATCCATATTCTAGAATATTCGAGCATTTTGAACTAAACAGCTTCTAGCTAAAACAAACAAACAATTACTGCGAGTTATACCCTCCATTCCGCGAAAGTGGAACTTATATGCAGCATTTGAATGAAATCACCGAATACGTCGGTCTTAGCTAAGTCGAGAGGAACAAGTTTTTGCACTTACGAAAGAATGATCAATGGCCCCGAGGTTGGTCAAACGAATATAAATCAGTGTTTTGTTTCAGATAATTTGCTCCGTTGCTTTGTTTGGTTTTGTTTAGCCCAACATATTGATTAGATCGTGGTTTATTTAGGAGCCATGATAATTCTATGGAACAAAAAGAACAGATTTAAAATCCACAATAACTGAAACCGGTGACCAAATCCATAGCCCATTACATAAAAAGATCTTAAATAATTTATCCATATAAACTTCTGTTTCCTTCTTACTCCTTCGTCTCCGTTTTATTTTTAAGGGGTACAAAGTTCTTGTTAAACGTATTAATATTTAGATTCTAGGCTTTTTCTTAGAAGTAATAACTACAATGAATGCTTACTTCCTTATTTAATATTATAAATACGCCTAAGCCACTGAACCGATTTAAATCATTTTTTTACAGCGATTGGTTGTTTTAGTCTCGGAAATCCCATGAGACGGAACTATATGCATGTAAAACCGCGGCACACACTTACTTACTCTTGTGTCGGAGGCTAACACCCGTATTCTAAGAAGTTACCTTAATTTTACTTCCACTCAGGTTACGTCAAATATGACGAATTTCAATCGAAAATTCATAACATAAAAATATAATATTTGAATAAATAGATCGAACAAATGGAGGTGTTAAATTTTCTTCTCCAAAATTTTCATAACGTGAGTGGACGTGAGTAGGTAGAGTTCCGACTCAGAATGTAAATTTTCGTTGATAGAGGTTGAGTGAAGTCGAGGAATGCTCGAGGAACGTATTAGAATACGGGTGTTGACTCGCCTTCGTTCCCTACGCCAAAGAACACATTTCTAATAAGTGAAACACGAAAAACAGTCAAACGAATTAAGAACTTCGCTTTTATTCAAGTCGATAAAAGATATTGATATCCCAGAACCCTAAATGTATCTGACTCGATAAAACTTCTCATGTTACGTACTCACAAGTTTCCGTTACATACGCAATGCTGAAACCTAGATCCGAAGTTTGGGCGTATGCGGTGTTAGCAGAACAAATAAGGGAGAACTTCTGTTACACTACTGCGATTTTTCGCAAATAAAAGACACGAAGTATACGTAAGGGATCTATATGATATCTTAACGCAATGTTATCTAGCTAAATATTAGCTGTCTAAGCCTAAGGCTTATTGGTTTTCCCTTTCTACATTCGCATATACATTTTAAGACACCTAATAGATGATGGGTGTTATTTTTGACTAATGTTACAATAGTTTATTTGTATTTTACAATATAGTATAAAACAAATACCTGATGTCTGTTCCTGTCCGTATTATGTTTAATGCAAAAATAAAAAAATATAATTAAATAGCATCACTAGTACTCGGCTTCAGGATCAGAATCGCATTTCCTCACATCAAGAAGTTATCGAAAACATAACTAATGCAAGCTTTTACGTAGGGGTTGCATATTTACACAAATTATCCTAAGTCAAGCCTTTGAGGCTTTAAAAATATACTTTGACAAAAACAACAGCAATAAGTATAAATAACGAAAGATTTGTATACTTAATTCATAAACCAAGAGGAAACCGAAGGCAGTTCGTTTTACACATTGTAAAAATAAAAGTAGTTTGCCACATTCAAATTGCACATAAATCACACATTTTGTCGAAAAGTTACTCTATAACATTCCTCGATGTTTGTACTTCATTGTTAACTTGCATCATTGGACTATGAAATATTGGATCGTTCAAACTGCAGCGTTTTTAAACGAAAGTTTATATGTCAAGTTGATCTCCTTCTGAAGCCATAATTAAGAAAGGAAATTAAAACTAAACGTAAAATTATACAGTAGAGTATCAAATGTCACCCTTGAAACCAATACGCGCCACAGTGAATACAATATGAATGATTCATATTCGGCCGCTAATAAACCAGCCGCCGTATTTCCTGAGTATGAACGGTACATTACAGGCTCTGTATTACGTGATCCAAATAACAACATGAATTTATGCAGAGCAGTATACAATGTAATGCGAAATTCAGAGAAGAGGTTATTTGTCGGACAATAGGGGTGAGCGATCAATGACTTGGCGTATGGTATGACGTATGGATAATTTACATTTTATTCAATTTAACATACTTTGTTGGAGATTACTAGCATGTTGAATTCTGTAGAAACTCACCGATCCAGACACGATCGATTCACCGCTTCTAATAGAGAATAGTAAAAATAATATAAATCAAAACCGAAATTAACATCAATAATAATTTCACTCAGATACGAGTAAAACTATTTCAAAAGTTTAAAACTATTGAATAAACCTACTCTTGAATTAGGTACTACAGGTATAAAGACTGGAAGTAGGACTTAGCTCTGAGAGAATACCTACACAACCTAGAACAAATCCAGGGCTTAATCCGTAAGTGGTAGGTAGCAGGGAGACCTAAATCCTATAAGCCTTCGTCCTCGTTTTCTGATATCCTATCTATTTTATTTTATCAAAAGTAAGGCAACACATATAAAAGAACAGCATATAGAACTGTTTCATTTAAAAACTTATGGCTATTTAATAAAAGTGAAATAAATATACCGTATTTTAACATCTATTCCCTATTAGAATATCAATTTTAATAGCATTCCAAACAAATGTGGCCAAATGCAACTAAAGATTATTTTCAATACTTCAGAATAATTTGGTCCTCAAGTCTGATGAATCTATGACACGCATCAAACGTCCCAAATTGTTTATATAATTTCAAATATGTTCAAATATGTTAGAAAATAATGATCCCTAAAATTCGTCCAGACATAATATCCGCAACCATATCCAATTTGCTTAACATTCAGACATTAAAATAAGTTCATCTGACTGCACGTCCCAAAGTCTATGAATTACGGAGACAACGCGACTTGAATAAACATAATTCGACTATGGAAGTACGAAGGGTGAATCCTATTATTCAAACTTACTTTTATGGGTTTATTTAAACGTTATTTATCGTCCTGAGCCACCTGCCGCCCATATTTCTAACCAATTACTTTAAGCTTTATTCGTTCCTTGAAGATAGCGAGAAATTCGCGAAATAAATTCAGATAATGCGACCCGATAAGGTTCTTTAATTATTAGGGAGTAAGGATTTCATTTGCGCTTGTTCTTGCAGTGTAAATAAAATTACAAAATAATTAATTCCTATATAACTTATGCCAAACATCGTAAGTATTAAATTACTTACCTAATGAAGGATTGTATAGTAAAGGAGACCTTGTGTAATATCATTAACGTTATTAACAATCATTATTAATAATAACTTCTTCATATTATTAAACTTCTTTGAATCATTAAACTTTAGACATTTCATAACAAAATAAAAAAGGAAGGAAAGTATGAGAATTTCTCTCTGTTGGTATTCCTGGAACTATTCCAAGTAAAATTATATTTCTTTGCACAAACAGCCTGAAATTTTGGATACATGTAAAACATGTTGATTTACTTTGAAGACCTTCTTGCCTTTGGGCGGACCGTAGTAAAATCGGAACACATAGAAAATTTAAAAGAAAATAAAATAATCTGAGTGCGCGGTATTCTCGGAACAAAGACAATGAGGATAAAACATCTGAATGTTATAGATGCTTCAGTTAATGACACTCGAGCAACGTTTCCCAAATGTACAAAACATCAATGTATGATACGAATATAAAATCTTTATATCTAGCTCCACCTTGAAACGAGCACCACTGATAATTTATGAGAAGAGTATCGTTTAAGAGTCATTGTCCGGAAAGCATAAAAGCTTTTAACATTTCAGAGCACCCCACAAACACCCAACCCAGTCATTCTGCGGTTCAAAAACATTAAAATGAATTCTGACTATAGCCATTAAAGATTATTACTTTTTTATCGTGAAACAGTTCCAAATGTTGAAGTCTGAAAATTTTTCTCTTTCGGAACTGATTTTTGTTTCAGATGGAACATTATAAATAAATTACGTAAAGCTTACGATCGTGGCCTTGCGAGTGAATAGAACCTTTGTCAAAGCTATGCTTCAAGGTTAAAGTATTCAAATTCATCCGTGGAGTAAAAACATTACATGCGAGCGTCTTCTATACATCGAAGGTATCGTACGGATTGAGTTGGGTTTCAATTCATTTGAGCAAATACACATGAAACAAATATTCGTCGCATAGCCTGGCACATATACTAAACTCCTAGAAGCCATCGATTGCTCCACATCTTTCTCTTACAAATTAAAATCAACTCCTAGCTTCAAACTTGTCGCTGAGATAAAACGGTGAAGGTGATAAAGCTTCCTATAGACCTTTGGATGACCTTACAAAATGCCTTCAAATTTATTCGACAAGTTAAAGTGCTGTTTTCACTTAGCACATGTCAAGCGTCAACTATTAATCTTGTTTCTCGAAACAATTTATAACTGACAATGGTACGTAAACCGTGGCTTTTGCGAATTGGTAATTTGCTTGAGAAGGGTAGTAGGACAATTCTCGCAATATAATAATGGCGATGTTCATATTTTAATATTTTAAATTTATACAATTAATGTGTCCTTGTCCAAATAGCTTTCATGAATTTTTAGTTTCTCTCTGTGTAAGTTTTTTTTTATATGTCTAAACGATGGATAAAAATTTATAACTGTCTGTTAAATGGATGAAACGATTGATTTATAATAAAATATTTTGCCATAGGTTATTCAACTTGTACAAAAAACTGCAATTGTTAATTAACTACAAAAGTGATAGGAACTTTAACTAACTCCGGGTTTAACAGGACAAACAAGTTCGGATCGAAACAGGTTTTTATGCAACAGTGCGTTTTGTATCAAGAATTTACATCCAAATATCAATGAGGCAGTGCTTGAATTTTCCTGTTTAAATATCCCTAAAGAATCTCTTGAAACGCCAATTAAATATTTTCAATAATGGAAGGACTACAACCAGAATTATTCGTCATATTCGTTTCGATATTAGCTGTGCCCTGCGGGTACAAGCGCCTTTCGGTGTTTCCTTGTGTTTACCGGGATAAAAACTACCCTTTGTCTTAACGGGTCTCAAGAAGATCTAAGTAGAAAATTTTCCATCATACATCCAAATTAGTTAAATTGTTTGAAGATAAAGTAGAGACCGACAGAATTACTTTCGCGTTTATAATAAATATATATGTTTATATAATAAACGAACACAATTTAATATTCACAGTAAAACGGTCCAGTCCTTCAATTAGTGTATTGTTTTTGCTAGTCATGTGTACCCAATTAAAGTTGGAAACTGTTTTCAGTTGAGGCGCTTAAAACAATGATTTACGATATAGAAACAGCCCATTATTTGAATGTGTTGTGTGTAGACTAGTAGCTATACAAAAACAAATAGCTATAAAGTCAAACTGTTCATACCTACCATCACATATTGTTCCATTTATAAAGTAAAAGATTTGACTATTTAATAGGATTTCATTTAAATGGTTCGTTCTAGAATATCACTTCATAATACTATCACATCGCAATTCTTGACTTTATTTTTTAATTTAAAACCAAGCATCCATCGTTCTCGGTTAACATAATATTCCCTCAAAGAGCTATGCCCTATCACAAAGAAAATTATAAAAGTACAAAGAACGGAAACAAAGAGCAGCTTTGCTCATTTAAAAATTTCAACTTAACAAAAACGAAACATAATCATGGCTATTTCGCTTTGCGCAATTTAATTTGTCGAGATGTTACTTATGAAGTTTCGCGGGAAGTCCGAGTTTTTAATTTTATTTGAGTTTAACTAAGCATTTCTCAGATAGGTATATTATAAGTATGAAGCATTAGAACAGAATGGGTAATTTCGTTACCCTACATTTTTTTTTACTCTTTTTAATAACGCTACTTTTATTGAAATTTTAGCTCGCAAAAAAATATTCTAAGAGTTTTATCCAGCTGTTCAAATTTAAATAAATTATTTGTAAAATGTGGTAATTACATGGGGCATATTTAACCATGTTTACAAATTTTATAGAATTCAAATTAAAATAATTCCTTTCTAGCTACACTATAGCAACTCGGGAAATGCCGTACTTTTTTGTCCACTTTTTCATTATACACAAAGAAAAAGAAACGAGCAATGCAGACCAAAATCCGTCTAAAATTCATTGGGTCCCACTTTTTTCAAATGGCCTTAAGTTGCAATCTGCATTCAAAAGGGGCAAGGTGCTCTAAGAGCGTGCCCTCTTATTACGCAAAAATGCTAGCAATTGATGAGATAGCAATGAAATGTGTTTGTAAATAAAACATTAGAATAAACAGCAAAATCTATTTGCTTACAAATAGATTTCGAAAGTATACGTGCACATGGAAACATCTATCAAACATGAATTGCAATACTTATCTCAAAACGCTTCGTTTCACGCTAAAATATTAACTTACAAATTCAGAATAGGCCTGGAAATGCATTAAATAAAACGAATCGTCGGCGGCACCATTGGTAGATCTACAAAAGAAGCATTGGAGCAATAACAAGTCGGGGAATAATGGCTTATTCAAATACGCGAACAACGCACTTTGGAAAACGATCACTCTGCGCACCTGCTACGAACAAAAACCTTTTTAATGTCGACGTTATAAACCTTTTGAGGGTAGTATGAGATTTTGGAATGTGTAATTTGTTTGCATTTTTAGAGCGTGTGTGAAACAAAAACTATGAAAACTTTTTATTGATACTCTTATTATATTACCTGTGGCTTCAGATATTTCATTTTTTTTATGTTAAAATTTATAGATACTGAAAGTCTCTGAATACTAAATCTGATTTTTCAACACACATGCCATAACCGTTAATTCTTTAACATCAGAGATACCACAGCCATTCCTTTTATTTTAATTTTTTAAAACATTTTTGACGGGTGTTAATGGGCGGCGCTGATCACCGCCTGCTTCTTTACCACCATTATTGGGTGGTAAAAAAAAATAAAAGCTGTCATTTATGAATGCAACATAACCTTAAGAATTGTAGTATTGACATGTGAAAACTTCGTTAAAAAGGCTTTTTTTGCGGTCGTATAATGTATTAAAAATGGCTGAAAAAACGATAAATTCTCTCACGGAAATGTCGATTCCCATTAATATAACAAATAACGATTTGCTAATGCCCCACGCCATTAAGGAGCAATTAATCAAGAAATGATGAATTGGAATGACAAAAATTTTCAGGCATAGCAAATAATCGATGTAATTTTTTATTCACCGCCATTAGTACATTGACTATCCATTCATGACGCCTTTATAATACGTTAACGATATTTACGTAATACTTATTTCTCGTTGCTTGTTCCAGATACAATCGATTTTCCAGTGGAAAATAGAACCTAAATTCGTTAAAACAAAGATAGGGTCGACGCGTAATGCATAATAATAGCCCTGAATAATTATATAGTTTCGTTTTCTTTCAGAAATGGAGTGAATGGTGACGAGCTCAATGTGTCACGTGACCTGTTTTTAAAGATATTCCTCAATCTAGCCATGAATTGGGTTAACTCATAACGCGCCATTGAATTGCCTCATCAACCGCTGCTTTGAAATTTATTTTCCACTCTCAGTATACATTATAAACCAGAATGAGCCATGTAGAATGAGCTACTTGACTCAGGTCTAATTCCCCTTAATAAATAAATATTTCCTTCAGTTGCTTACAAAAACATATTTTATCGATTGTAATCATTACAAGTGTACGATTACTTAGAAATTACAAATCAAAGAATGTATTTTTATACTTAAAAATTGGAACTTCAAAAGAACTATCGGCCATAATATGACGTCAAAATTATTCGGAGTAAGTACCACCCCCCAGCAATATTGTACTGTGTTTCATTTGTATGTGTGAGCAGGTGCCCGGAGGCCTGTATTCTCATCCCCTTCCTTTCACTTTCACTTCTCCCAATTTTCCATCATTAATTTTCATCCCTTCTTTAAAGCCGGCAAGGTATCTGCAATAGTTTACTGTTGTAGATGTTCATGGGCTCCGGTCAGTCACTTAACATCAGGTGTGCATGCTCCACTTGCCCACTGTGACACAAAAAAAAATAATAATAAACTTGCAATCTGTTGTCATATTTGAGGAAACATCTTATTTATTTGATTTTGCTCAAATTACTTGCATATTTATGTCTTATTGTATGGAATTAGACAGGGCAAATCAATCTCGTACAAAATCCTGTACATAATAAAAATAGGGTAGTGTTTGAACTTTAAATAAAGAACATAATATAGGTATGTAGCATGTGCCCTTCAGCATTGAACCTTATTTCAAATAGGGCTCAATGCCATTCTCAATGGGAAATCTGATCTGGTAACCCTAGATATCATGTAGCATAAGTAGACAGTATTGTATTAAAAATCCAAACTTTATGTTTACCCACCACGTAAAATGACTGATGTTTTACAAGTTTTTCTACCTGCCCCTTGAGTCTATATGAAAATTTCATGGATGTTGAGTGTCATAGATTTCACCACCTCTTAAATGATTTGTAATCTTGATAAAATATTTTTTAAAGATTGCAATGTTCAAATCAGCCTCACCGGAGGCAAAATTAAGGTGCCAAAGCACATATTATTTTTGCCTTTACAATATTTTTCAAGATAATCAACAAATATTAGAAATACATGTTTTATAATTTATAAATTAATGTTTTATAAATATGCACTATATCTTGTAGAGAAATAATTTCAGGACATAAGACAGTGCCATCTAGTGCAAAACTAACTAAACTTTATACAATTAGTAGGAGTAAATTAAATAATAATAATAATAATCTTTAAACATAAGCCTCAAAATGTTCATAATTACCCCAAAAAAGCTATAAAACAATGAAAAGACATTACCAAGTTATTTTTGGTTTAAAATATAATTTTGATTATTGAATTACATGAGTTTTATTTTTTTCTAACTTATCACATTAAATAGTAGATAAAGGTTTAATTGATTAAACTGAAAATAATCATACCTATGTAGTATTCATTTAATAATTTAAGTAGTATTTTTTATAATTTATTTATCATACATTTAAAACAATGTTGTAGGAAAATTAAAAATAGGAGAAGTAGTGATTACTTAGTTATGATTTTCTTAGTAATGGACATTTGTTAGTTAAGACTATAATTACAAATGATATTATCTTGTAGACTTCAATGCAATATAATCAAATTATGTTTCAAATATACTTCTTCACATCAGAACTAATTTTCAATAGCAGCTAATACAAGCCGTCCATATATTTATCTGTAAGATTAAATAATGTTAAAAAGACTTTAAATTAAAAATTCATCCAAGTCACTTACATTTATACCTTGAATTAAAAATTTGGGATTTAGCAATTTTAGAAATATCTGAGTGGATTCTAAATAAAATTCAATTACTAATTTTACTATGTAAAATTCGATCAAAAATATTATTTTCTAGTAGCTATACATAAATAAAATATCATTATGAAATTTTATTACACAAAAGATATTTACCATGTACCAAACCAACAAATAGCCCTTTAATGTTTAACAATATGTAATAGAAAAAGAGTAAAATATTTATGAAAAAAAATTAACTTAAAGAGTAACCAATAAACCAGCAATTTTCTTATATCGATCGACTGTAACTAGCCGTCTGCGTTAGAACGTGAAACTAATAACTTACTTTAGTCTCTGCTACTCGCTTGCAATCACAAAATCTCCTTAGCACTGTCACAAATAATAAGTTTCTTGCACAAACTAAGAAAAACTTAACAAATTCTTATCAAAGTTAATTAGCGTTTTTAAAAAAAGAAAAACAGAAACAATCTCGAAACGATAAACAGCTATACCAGCGCCACCGTGTTTAGAAATGTCAAATGTAGACGTGGGCGTTATTTCACGTCACTAGATACAATAACTAGTTACTTGACGTATAGCCGAATCACTAGTTTCGAGTCAAATTACAACTAGTGATTTTTGTAAATGCGTTATTAGTTATTACCGAACATGTATGAGGGAAGTATAAGTCACAACGTTACGAATTTTTAGCAAGACAGGGCTCACAAATAATAACCGCCGCACACAGTTAAAAACACACAATTAATTAGAACCGAACGGATTTTTGTACAGTGTTAATAAATTATGAACATAATATTAATAAGTCTAAAAAATGTCAAAAGTGTGAATAAACTACAAATATCAATAATTAATCATTATATATAAAATCAATCAACTTTTAAATACGCCTGCATTAATTTAATTAAACCATAGTTTCAAAGTACAGTAGCTACAAACATAATATAGTGATTTCAAGTTTTCGTTTCGTGTGTAACTGTATAGGAGTTGAGTTATTTATCCAAACAAATACAGTAGCTGCATGAAAATAACTAGTTACAAAAATCACTAGTTTTGAAACAGGTGATGGCAATCATGTCACTCGTTTCGTTACGTTTCTTGAAAATGACGTAACGACCCATGTCTAGTCAAATGGATCGTAAATTATTTATCTGCGATAAGTTTGCATTCGACTGGATACGTGTCTTTTGGATAAATGACAGTGACTTATCTTACAATGCACGGAACGCATTTATTATAATTTATTTATTTATTATAAATAAATATGTTCCATTGTAAGTTGTTTCCGAACTATGGTAAAATAATATTATTTTTGCAAGGCAAAAATAATTCATACAAGCCAAATTTTAACGATACTTTTTGCTTAATGTTGAAATATAAATCCGTCGTCTAAAGGCATGTTTATACCATTAAATAATTAAGAAAAAATATATTTACTTATTTTTACTAATTATTATACTATGTAATAGACATTGAGAATAACTAAACTAACATGAATGAATAAAAATGTAGTTAATAAATCTAGTCCATATTAGGCTTAGAGTAAAGAAGTACTTGTTTACTAAGTACGTATAGGTACTTTATTCAATTGCTTGTTAAAAAGTCGATACTTACTTATATTTTTGTAAATAACATTCTAATACATACTCTAAAAGTAAGTCTATCGAAATAAAAATATAAAAAAGATCTTTTTAAATGTATCGGTAAATGTGTCCGAAAAACGCATCTAATTACTTAAAAATAGGTTTCAGGTACACCACCATTATTAATATTTATTATTAAGTCCAGCAAGACTGAGAAGTTCTAGTTTGTCAAGGGTCCACCAACGTCGACCCAGAAGTTCTGAGATACTCGACTCCTCTTGCAGTAAACCAAAAAAAAAATTTCGAATTTTTTTTCAATGTTTATTTATAAAAAACCCAGGGAATTTTATATAAAATAGAAATTTATAGAAACACAATAAACTCTTACAAACTTTAAACACTTAAAGCTAGATTGTATAAATTTAATTTAATTTAATTTGTTCCCCTTAAATTATATAAACTTAATGGAATGGTATGGACATAGAATACTTATTTATTTATGGGATTACAATACTATAACTTCTATTTCTAAATTCTTAAAATTAGTAATAAGTCTTTTAAATTTCATATTGCCTTATATGCAGGAACTATAATATTCATCGAGATCACAGTATTTAACGAAATTTCTTTGTTATTACAGAAAAACATAACCTCATTGACGTAAGACAATATTAAATAATGTTTATCTTATCAAGTAATTTTAAAATCTTTGTTTGATATAGAATATTAAAAATCCATCTATCCAAAAGATTACAAATCAATGAGATAACATTTTTTGACCTTCAATTTATTAATATTTAAGATCCTTTTCTATAATAAATATAATCAGGCCAAAATCGATTAACCTTTTTGTTTATCACAAATATCAGTTTTATTGTTCAGCATAAATTTAAATAAAGAACATTCATACACTTGAAAAACAGTACAATATTAACAAACACAAAGAAAGTTAGAAGTAGAATGAATCAATGCCACAATATTGCTTGTACCTTTAAAAACTGCTCTAGCATCCAAATAAATACCACTTTGTGCAATACTTAAAAGACAATCACAAACTTTTGCTTCGCTTTGTGATTGTTACTAAATTAAACATTTTCTATTTTGTTTGACCTAAAAAATTAAATACATTAGCTCATATATCTTTGGATTAATATAAAGGCACTTTGCTAAACATCACCTAAAATTATACTAACTGTTCTTATATTTAAAATTATGCAAAATCAACTCCAGTATCTAGGAGGTCCCGGATCAAAACAGTTGCTTTGCGAGGCAAGATGCGTAAGAGGTGTCCGAGATATAATAGATGTTTTGGAACTGATGTCTCAGCATAGTTTCTGCGCACACTGTCTAAAATAGAGGCTGCTGCCTTGTCCGGCGAAATAGTTCCGAAATAGCTTGGTATCCTGTAAATACAAATAATAAGGACTATAAATGGAAGTACTGTTTCTTCACAGCATTTTTGTTAACAGAGGTGTGTACACAACCATCAATATGCTAATTATTGTAAGTAAAAAATTTATTAAAATGATTGTAGCTATAACTTCATGAGAAGGCAGGGTTCAATTCTGCATTGTTTAACATGGCATGCCAGTTAAACCAGTCAGCCACACTAAATAAATTTGCAATTTGCATGTTAATGCTGTAAAACTTTATAAAAACACACTTATTATATCATAGAGTAAAAGAAAAAAATAAACCTATTATTAGTGTAAACTGGGAATTGAACTCATTAATATGTTTTTATAAATAATTATAACTGTTCTATTTAACTTACATCTATACTAATATTATAAAGAGGATAGATTTCATATTTTGTTTTTTTTTTTTAATTGAATACAAGAGATTTAAAATCCAAAACTACCAGACGCATTTGAATGAAATTTAGTAAAAAGATTGTTTGACATATGAGGAAGAGCATAGGAGTTTTTATCGAAAATCCTACGGGAACAGGAGATATACATGGGTGAAACCGCAGAGTTCAACTAGTCAGTATATAAATTCATTTACATATATATTTAGCAAGTTCTGTATAGATGTACTTACTTCACCCTCATATCTGAGTTGTTGTCCACAATAAAAGGGTAGATATGTGACAATGTAACATGCACTCCATCTATTTTATTAACTCGCAGGTCCTCCATCAAAGACTCAGCAAGGCCCTGAACAGCAAACTGGGCTACACTCAGCGGCATTCTATCCTTGATGTAGCTCAAACCAGCTACAGAGGTTAATGCTACGATGTGGCCATGATTCTTGGCTTTCATTTTGGGCATAAATTGATCTATAAGCTGTAAACACAAACAAGTAATTTTATATTTCTATGTTATAAAGACAAATAGTATTTTGCAAGAGGGCAGTAATGCAATAAAATGTAAATTATTTTCAGATTTAAACATGTGATAGTGAATTAAAAAAATTGCCAATTATAACTGAGAATGTGATTGTACATCATTAAGTTAAATAAAATCACACAAATGTAAAACAACTAAGATACATAAAGTTTGTTTTTTTAATATTAAAGATATAAAATTAAATAATCTGGTTTTAAAATTAAAAATCTTACCCAGAAGTACGAAGTAAGTGTCAAATCCAATGTTTCATGAATATCTTGAGGAGGTTTCATGATCAGGGACCTTGGACTAGGAATCCCACAGCAATAGAACAGCATAGTTACATGACCAACATCAGTTTTAATCTGAGATGCCAGGTCTACAATATTTTCCTTCTTTGTTATATCACATGTGTAGCCGTACACCTCATGGTCATTACTTTTTATGTAATCCACAGTTTTATCATTGTTATGCTCATTTATATCTACACATATGACCACAGCACCTAGTTCAGACAGCTGTATTGCTATAGATTCACCAACACCTCTGCCAGAACCAATAACCTTGAATAAGAAAAAAAAACATTTTATTGACTGAAATAAAGAATTTATTCATATAACTTGCTGCTTGAATCACTCTTGTATTACTTCATTAGAATATGTGATAATAGTAAGGAATCATTACACCTTTCAAGCCTATTCAGTGCATAATATTAGAATAGCTATAATTTAAATAAAATAATGCAGTAGATATTTGGTTTACTTATATTGTTTACTTGAAAAATCCTTCTGTAGTCTGGAAATTCAGGTTTGTATTCATATTTTATTAATCTTAATATAAAGTTTAATTTTGTATTAATGTGGGTATTTAGTACTTACCAATGCAACTTCTTCATGTAATGATTTCAATGGAGGAGGTACAAAGAACTCATATACAGACCCAATAATAGCATATATTGTGTTCAAATATACCCATATCATATCTACCACCAGAACACATAGTGAATAAAACCTTAGCAGCATTTGGAATGGAAGTAGAGGATTTAAGAAGGTAGTAAAAACACTTCTGTTTTCTGATGGCTGAAAAAGAAAGGAATCATATATCACACAACTTTTAAATACAATATTTTTATGATTGTACAAAAAAGTGAATTAAACTGAAAAATTAAGAAGTTAGCATCGCAAACTAGTAAATTAATTGCATATGTTATTTTAAGAATATAAGTAAATGAGGGTACATGTAAAAGAACTCACCACAATCATATTTGCAGTTTTTTGGTTAGTGATCAACTAAAAGAAACAATTTTGTTAGTACCACCACCACGGTTATCAACACAAATACGTATATAGAAATAATACCGATTAATTAATTATCGATATATGATATGGATTGTCTAATCACCTTCACTATATGTATATACAGGTTATTGGGCTATTGTTTTCTCTAAGCGGATCTGTATAGTGTCAAGTGCACATTTTGCACGATAAGCTGATAAAATGAGTCAAGGATAAAATTTATATCTAATATTTTGTAACAATTTGGCGGATATAAACAGTTAAAGCTCCGTCCACACTCAAATAAGAAACAATAACATACCTGCAGGAACTATTTTGAATGAATAAAATAGGTCAAGGTTTCATGTGTTATGATAGAATTCCAAATAATAAATGATCAAATGAAAATGATGTGTAAAATATAAAAAAGTTTAATAACGGTCTTTTGCTGGTGAAATTGACGTAGGAATTATGTCAGAATATGTAGAAAAGATTCCTTGTCGATTTGATTTTGACAAATTAAGTAAATTTAATGGCCGTGAAGTGATATCATACCACAAACTTTTAAAACTGATTATTGTTTTGTTTTGAAATATATGTACTTTATAACATACGGCTTGGCCAATCAATTATAAATCTTGACTCATTATTAAATTAATATTTTTAAATGTAAGTTTATAATCTGTATTTCTTCAATACTTCAAAGTGTCAAATTAACAGCTGATATTGATTGCTGACGGTTCACGGTTGATAGAAAAGACATAACAAATAAATAACATTGTTTTATATTTTGTTTATAATGTGCACATAATTTTGACAAATTTAAAATATTTGGATTTACATTTTATAAAACCAACTTTACATTCCCTTAAATTTTACATTTAAAATGGCATTTGTATATCAGGGCGATGCTGATTTGGAAGCTAAAGCAAAGAAGGGTATGTTACGGGATATTCTTTTCGAAATTTGAAATTATTTGGTAGTGTTACGATAGTTTCCTATATCGTGTTATAAAATTCGCTACGAAACGAAGAAACCCTCCATCATACTTTTACTGTTCTTATATATTTCAGCGGCCGAAAGAATATCGGAGAACATGCATATAGTAGCGAATGAACCGTCGTTAGCGTTGTATCGGCTCCAGGAGCACGTAAGAAAAGCTTTGCCGCCGATGGTGGAGCGGCGAGTGGAGGTAACGAAGCTTCAACATGAACTGCAGGGTCGCTGTTATGATGTGGAATATGCTTTAAGGTATAACTTAAGTATTGAACTAAACAAAATGTTTAGCAAACATATAGATGTTATGTTCTTCAAGACCTAAGCCTTTGAGTTATTAATTACCATCATGAAAATGGTAAAAAGTAAAGGTTTAAAGAAAATCTAAGGCTTGTCATACACAGACTGCTTGAAGCAATCAGGATGGGCTGCTTGAATCTACGACTGTATAGTGACCTACATACTTGGGATTTAATATTTACATTCGGAAATGCTTAAGCTGTCTACTCTCAGGCTGCTGGCAGATCCAAGCTGTAAGTGTTAAATTAGTGTGTCTGCTAAGCTGCAAGAGCTGTGCTTTTATGTTGATCACTAGGTGGGGAATCATTAATCTAGCACTCTGTGAATAATAGGCCTAAACTATGCCTGTATCTTATTACATAACAACACTTTCTGCCAGGCAACCTAAGGTGTAGAAAAAGCAAAAGAATTAAAAAAATCACAGGTAGCGATGAAAGCAATGAGAAGAGTTAATATATATTTATATAAGATAAATGATTAAAATAAAATATATGATCTCATTATTAAATAAATATTTTCTCATTTCCAGTGCTGTAAAATCAATGGATGGTGCTGCAACCAGTTTCCAGAACATTCAAGGAATGTTGAAGCAAGCAATATTTTTAAAACAACAATTAAAATATGAGGAGGCTAGGAGAAATAAAAAAGTTACAAATTCTGTGTACAAACGTCTCTCTGCTCATATTGTTCTTGATTTGCCAGATTTATCCGATTTCTCTATGGTCCGTGAGACAACTAATAGAATTGAAAATATTATGGCACAAGCCCGTGGATCCAATGCTGAGTTGCATAGATCTCACACTACTCTACATTGATTTGAATAGTCTATGGAAAATTTGTCTAGTCAATTTATTAAATTATGTTAGGGTTTTTTGAACTAATGTTATAATATTATGCCATATATTTATTGAAATATTGATTTTAAAATCTAGTCCAATAAAGCATAAATGGATGGGAATTAATAAATAAATAAACCTTGCCAAAGTACACACTTTTAGAAGGATTTGCTTTAATTAAAAAAAAGTTAAAAAGTTGTCTTTGGTGTATCGGTTTTGACTTCTTTTTAACTGTATTCATAGAGGTAAGCTTCAAAGTATATATTACCTTCTTTTGGAGTATAACAACAATAAAAATAAAACAACCAAGTAGGCTAGCTGCTAGAAGTTTTCACTAAAGTTTTTTAATGTAAGTCTTCAAGGGTTTCACTATCACTGATGCTTTTACACTATGGGCACTGATTTCACTCTTTTCTTGTGACAGAGTAAAGTTTAGTTTTTTGCGGTTCTAGCACATTGGGGAAAAGTGGTCTGCATCCCTGAAATATATTTTGCTGACTCAATGCATTAATAGCACTACTAAGATAAACATTCTCTAATAAAAAATAAACTCTGAAATAGCAAATTTAATTTTTCACATACATTTTACAATTTTGTGAGTTATGCGTATGTCTGTGTTGCATTAAGTAAGCAATTTGTATTTTGTGAGTGAGGGTCATGGACTGTTATTCTCTGGAAGAATAAAGTTAATAATAATAGAATTTCCATTATAATCTATACTAACTATCATTTTTTTGTCGCACCACTTCACCCCAGATGTAGATATTACCCAATATGAAATGTTACACTGTTGCCTCATTAGTATACAATCAATGTCCAGAGTGTAAAGGCACATTTGCTAACAGCTTTATGAATATATTTTCTTGGGAGTAAAAAGGGATTCTGCATTACTATGTTGTGTAGGTTTAATGGTAATAATTTTAATAGCTTTAAGCCCCCTTTACATATCGGCAAACGCATACGCGGTCATCTTTCTATAGATGGCGGATGCATCGGCAGCAAAAATTGCCTACTACGGCTGTCTATGGATAGATATATTACCCCATCTTCACGTCCGCAGACGACATCGGCAGTCGGCGTCTGCGTATACGTCTGCTGCCGTGCAGAGGGGGCTTTATATGCAAGCTTTTTATATGGGATTAGTGTTATATTAAAAAAAACCTGTCAAAGTTTTATGTATTTGCTTTATTAACACAACATTATTCTTGCTTAACCACATGCTTACTTAAATAAAATTAATCTTTAAAATAAATCTGGTTTCCTTCTTCGTTCAAAATACTAACACGAGCCAAAGTTACGCGGCCATCAACAAGCTTATTAAAATATCTTTAGGCACAGATCATGCTTCTTCACCGAATATATTATCTGTCAAAAATAACAGACCATGGCAACTCCTTCAGCTTCGTGATATAAAATTTCTTTTCAAACGGTATTAATTTCGCTAAAGCCGCTTTTTTCGGCCTTTTCTTTGGCTTTGAAGGGCATAGATATTTTGAGAAAACATTCTTTTGTTCTGTTTCAACCATATGACCGGATTCACTGCTTAGTATGCTATTGTATATGTAGTCTATGGGAATAGCAGAGACAACATAAGAGTAGACATTGTAGTTTTCTTTCTGAAGCTTTTCCATTTTTTCAAAAACCGTTGCCCAGGTCAGGTCAGCATCTAAAACTTGAACGTTAGCGAGAACCTGTAAGAATATTACAAAATTTAATTATATGCAGTGTTGTATTTATGATTAAAAAAGTAGTAATAGGCACATATATTTATTTACGTACGAATAATTGGATTTATTTCTCAACATGCAAGTAGTAGAAGACAAATTCGTCAACTAGCTAATAGAAAAATAGATATAAATAATTAAATATAAAACTTTAGAGTACGGGTTTTTTTAATCGTTATATATTACTGAGGATTTTTTAAGAAGAGCATGCCATCGACAGTACCTACTATAAGCAATAAAAAAACTATTTACTAAACTTATTATCGTAATATAACTAATTTTACTTCTTTAGAATAAAGATTAGCTAATATAACGGTAAGATTCGTTAAGAGTAGGGTTTCGAACATAGTTTCGGCATAAAAAAATATCACATCGTGTTTCATACGGTGTGGTGAATTTCGCTTAATTTTACTTTCAATCAAAATAACACATTAGGAATCTTATTCTACAACGTACTATTTAAAACAAACTCGCACCTCAGTCAAATCATTAACGATGAACGTCTTGAAATGCTTCGAGAACATTCTCTTGACATCGACCTCGTTCTTGAGGTGCACTACCACGGTGTATCCCTTGTCGCTGTACCTCGCTATCAGGTTGTCCACGTAGTCAATGTCGTAGATGCGACCGTGCACAAATATCGCTAAGCGATTTGTGACCGGCATGTGACTTTCGACACTAGTAAGAAAAGAGATCATGCATACTTTATTCAAAGATTCTTATTAATCCTTAAACTACATACTTACCTAACTTATTCGTATACGTTTAAGCTTTTACGCTGATTGATTGTTATGAAATTTAATTATTAGGCTATTTATAGCTATTAT
>LQNK01000168.1:210017-222601 GCA_001586405.1 Phoebis sennae | reverse complement strand
CAGTTCCGCAGCACTTGCGATTCCTATCCACTCTCGGATGTTACGTAGCCACGACTTTTTCTTTCGCCCAATTGCTTTTCACCCACTATATTACTTGTGATTTGTTGTTATACAATGCACTATCGTACGCCATAAAGTCCATAATAACACTTATGATTCTTGGGCATTTATTTAAATTACTATATATACGTTACCGTTATGATAAGGATAACTTGATATTGGTGATAAAACGACATGAATTTCTGTCCGACGTACGACAAGTGGGTGACGTTCTTAAAATGAATATTTTCGCGATGCGGGCCATGAGGATCCGCTGCAAACATAATATTAAAATATATTAGCTTAGTCTACTATAAAGTTCAATATTAGCATAGTGGAAGTGTTATATATACATTACCAAGATAGTCTAGGCTCTAGATCATAAACAGAAACAACGTAAAATTTTAACAACAAAAAAATTTTTGCAGTGGAGCTGTAGAAGTCTTTTTAGACTGTGACAGAAACAGAAATGTGGTAGTTACATAAGCTATATAAAATTTTTAAGTCAAAAAAGAAGGGAGAGTCATTGATTTTTTTTCTTATCGTAGCAATATTTGCGTTTGTTAATGGAAATACAGTTCCATCAAGAAGTAGTATATAACGTATATGTATAGTAGGAAGTATTCTTGTGATTATTTGAAATAGGGTTGTTACCTGAAAGTTGGGCTAAAGCTGTTCTGGAAAGTTCGTGTGTTTCAGGTGTACCGTGCAGCGAGGCTCTGGCCTCGAATATTGCTCTGTTGACATAAAATTACCGATTCATTCCAGCGTAAAGTAGATTATTGCCTTCCGTTTCGCATGCATTTTCTTTGCACAATCGCAAATTATTTTATATCAAACCGACCGCCTTAATATGTTTAGGGCGCGATTTTGCATAGCACATACCTGATTTTGTAATAGACTATTTGCATTAACTACCTTTATGAGAATGATATAGATTTGAAGGCAAATGCCAACTCTGCTATTATAATTACATATTTAGAACAATTAATTGATATCACCTGTTACAAACTTCTTCAGAATCCGGTATACTTATTGAAATACTAACGATGCCGTATTTACTAGAGTTATCATTGAGCGTTTTAACAAAGTCCGCGACTTTCTCTGTGGGTCTAGTTGGAACCCTCAGAATGAGTAGAGTACCGAGATGAGCGCGAATGGTTGCGCCAATTTCTGACGCCTTTTCTAACAACTCATCCTTTCCTTCACAGTATCTGTTCGTTCTAAACGTTATTCGCAATCTGTATTCTCTACCTGAAATATTCAAACTTAATATTTCTATTCTCGCATTTGCAATTTTGATGGAAATGCATTTTAAATAACTCTACACAGTTCTCTCTTTAGTTATTTGGTTACTCCCTGATAAATTCGAAGCCAGTTATAATTGAATAAAGTCTAATAATAAATAGTGGAAATAGTGTAGAAAAGTCTTTAATTTAATATTAAAAAATTAATGATCTACTGAAGAGGTTTTAGTGGTATTTGAACTTACATTTTTAACTTATTTAACTACTTTTACTATTTTTGCTTATTTTTAAACTTTAGTGTACTTAACTACATTAAAACTCACCGTACTTAAAAAACATATAAGCCGGCGTCCCTCCAAAAACCAGAGAGCGGTTATCAAAGATAAATACACGATCCGCATATTCCAAATATACACTCGTATACGAAACTTTTATTAAAGTTATATATTTTTTGTATTGCTTAAAATAAAATTTAAGTTTAGCGGTATTATTAACATCAAAACTAGAAAAAATATCGTTTCAACCAATGATATTATATAACTATAGATATGTTACTAGCACGCTAATTTTAAAATTTTAAATTGATACATTTATATTTACACTCCCTTGGTTACGAATGATTGTTGACAGAACTTTGCATAGTAAAGGTGGCTTTGTTACGACAGAAAGTTATAAAATGCCTTCGTGTGTATTAAGAAAATGCACGAACCATTCTCCAAATAAAAATATAAAAGGAAAGTATCATAGGTAAGCAATAGAAAATAAAGAGTTTTAAATTCAACCATGAAGTAATTGACAAAAGACGACATTGTCATAATTTTTTCACGGTAGTCTTCTATAGATATAACATACCTATATATTATAATATATCATTAGTTTCAACTCAGTGAATAATAAAAGAAAAAGTAATACCATAATTTTATCTTTGATCACAGTCGTGTAACTTGCATTTCCAGTGAAATGAGGAATTATTATTATCTGTGGAATAATGATGGAAATCAGTTGCATTTGTCGATGAAACGAAAAAAAAATTGAACTGTTATGGAAAATATATGGATATTTATTTTGTTATTCAGATGACATTTAACTCTAGAAACAATAATTCAAATTTAATATTTAAAATACGTTTACGTATACGTTTATGTCCATTTCTTTAGCACGGCCAACAGCCCAAACGGCTGGACGGTTATGACTAGTGAGGTGTTTTTGGATTCGTTAGAATTGGGGCAGTGATATTGGCAATAAAAATTAACATTATGGCGCTGGGAAAAAATTCATTTTATTCATACATAATACAGTCGGGATTTTTAAAGATACCTATTCTTTAACATCGTACTCGCGATGTATGAAAACTTTTTAAATACCGTGACGGCAGTTTCTTTTCAAATATCATAAAAATCCTTCCATTTGGTACATACCCTCGGTTCCAAAAGCATCGCAATAGCCCAACACAGCTGGGCCTTGTAATGGCCGCCCAGGTTCCTTATGTACTCCCGTTTGACTCCCTCCAAGCCGCACTCCTTTAGCAGATGCGTGGATCGCAAGTGCCCGTACTCTGATACGTATTGGCTGGTTTCGTTCCATAGACAAAGCTAAAGAGGGTTTATAAGAGTATTTGAAACATTATAAGTCTGAAATTTATGTTATTTTTTTACTCAATCGCACCTATGTTTAACATTTGTTAAAATGTCATAGTTTTATTCAATGTCTGTAAATTCATTTTAAATTATAAATTGCTAGGGCACACTTTTGTAGGATATAAAGCTATTTGAACCCTTCACACACAAAAAATGTTTAAGTTAGTTATCGTAATTTCCAATCAGCTAAGTACATAAATGAAAAATTGTCATTCTTATCATACTAATTTTATAAATGCGAAACTTTATGAAGATTTCTGTATGTTTGTAACTTTTTCACGCTAAAACTACTGAACCGATTATGAAGAAACTTGGTATACATGTAGGTAAAGGTACGGAATAACAAAAAGCCAATGTTTATCCCGAAGTTGCCACGGGATCAGAAGTTACACGGGTGAAACCGCGGTGCGCGGCTAGTACAGAATAATTTCATGATTTTCATGCTTACCGAAACAAATAATATAAAATGCTCTTCCACAGTCAGATCATCGATCAGGAACTCGTTGCGATGGCAGTAGCCCATCATCGTCTGCATGGACATCAGATTGAGGCCAGGTTTCAGCTCTTCGCCCAGTATGTGAATGCTGCCTTTATCTGGCAGCGTTAACCCTGGATAGAGTGAATTATAGTCACAGATTAGAGAATAACAGCCTTACTTATAAACGTCTCTCAATTTTAAGATACCCAGTTAGGTGTTGTTTAAGGTTTTTTTCACTTATAAACCCAATTCAGCGTAGAGAGGTGATTAAGCAACTGTTAAATAATGTCAAAATTTAAGAGACGTCCAACCCTGTTTTAAGCCTGTTGATCGACAATATGGCGGATGTTTTATCAATCAGCTGATCATATTTGACGCTTTGACGTACGAAAGAGTATGTCGATATTGGTGTTTTTTTTATTTATTTGAATAACAATAAAATGGGCTACGATAATTTACTTGCTGATTTTTCGATTTAAGTATGTGTGCAAAAAAGGTGCATTCAGAATACGCCGGCGTCAAAAAATAAATAAATTCCTCGTGTCTGGAAGCAAAGCAATTTTTATACAATAATACGAGGCTTCTATCATTTTATCAAGATCATAATACCTGCTTGTTTCATGCTGAATAATTTGGGCATACTATATTCAGCGGACTAATTTGATCAAGGTATTTATGAAAATTATAAACAAGACAAATTTGATCATGGTACTAATAAAATATTATGCATATTTAACATTAAATATTATTTCCAGATCCTTTAGGAATTGAAAACTCAAGTAATGCAATGGCCCTTAATAACTCGGAGATGAAAATGAATGAAATAAATATGAACAAAGATATCAATATTTAAAATAATTTTAATAATTAAACATATTAATTGTTCCAATCGCATAGTGCCTTTTTTATTAATCTCCCTCTCCTTTTGTATCCTGATATCATGAGTCTGTTGTTATTATTTCCCTGCTCCTTTTTTGTCAGTAGGAACAGTTGGTGCTCATGGTCTTCACAGTTATTTGATTTTTCACTTCCTCCTCACTCCTATTTATTGAACGTTAATGTTTTATTGGTTATTGAATTGAATTCCTTTTTATATAATTTATATTTACTTCTTCTCCTTCTTCTTCTTTATAATAAATGACCCCCCTTCCACAGGAGATGGATTTTAATTTAAGATTAATAATAATATAAACTGACAAGTATTTGAAGATTTTCCGTCAATCAAACGTCATACTTACAAATAACCACCATAAATAACTACATAAAACCTCCATGATCATTCATTTTCGACATTATTTTACAAAATTATCGTGAATTGCGGGCATTATTTCCTGAATGTTGCTAGAATAATTAAATTTGACGTTACTTACTTGAGAGAGCGCTGAGACGCGTTTATAAGTAAGAATTTTTTAATCGTTGTTTAGGACGTTGAGAGTTACTCAATTAAGAGGTAGTTAAGCAACAAATCAAGCATTTTTTATAAGTAGGGCTGTAAAAGGCAGATGGAGTGTTCCGAAGACTCGAGTGACGCTAACTACACGTACACGTGCATCTGTGTAAGTGTTTGAAGTCGTCGTGATGTGTTATGTCAAACTAGACGAACATTTTTGTATTTGCTTTTGAAGTTTGTATTTGCTTTACGGCGTCATTCGAGTCTTTGGCCGCACTCCATCTGCCTTTTATTCTCTAATCTGTTTTTATAGTATAAAAAGTAACATTGCATAGTATCATTTTAATACTTTTTACAATACGCGAAGTTTTAAGGTGCATATACTATGTATAGATTGTGGTAATATAAAGAATATTCTATCTATTTAATATTGTTGCAGTTAATGATTCATTACCTAAATGGATAAGTTGTCGTTCAGTGCAAATAAATGAACTTTAATAAATTTAAAAGCATTTAATACAGTGTATAAAGAATAATTGAATTAATTTTTACTAAAAAAACGAGAAATTCCTATACCTACCTACTGCTTTGATTTTTTATGCTATGTAATATTTTCTTTGTATTGCTAAAAATAAAACAACTAATTCTAATAAAGAAATTGATTAACATTACCTAAGAGTATTAATATTGTTTTACATTCTAAGTTGATAATTGCTCGAAAATATAACCTATGTAAAAAGTCTTAATCTAATTCTTACCTGTAATAAGATCTTCAAAAGTTGTCATCATTTTCACTTGTATGAGTTCAGCATACAACAGTGTAAACTCTCCTCGATATATATCTAATGTAACGTTACTCAGAACTGGACGATCCATTATACTCTAGAAATAACAAGGACTACGTTTAATTTATTACGAAATAATATGTAAATTAAATCGAAATGATCAGACAGGTATAAAATCTTTTTTCGTAATAAATTCGAACGCAAATTCTGGCGATAAAAAATAAAATTATTTATTATATCTTTTTTCAATTTAGAACTGTACTAGCTGTGCCTCGCGGTTTCATCCGCTTATATCTCCCGTTCCCGTGGGATTTGAGGCATAAAAATGTCGTATGTCCTACCTCGAGTTTAAAACAATATTTGTACAAAATTCATCGAAATCGCTTTAGTGCTTTAAGCGTGAATAACTCGGACAGACGGGCAGAGTTACTTTTGCATTTATAATTAGTAAGTATAGAAGTATGAAATTATAGATTGTGAGGAGTAAGGCCCGCATTTCTATCCTGTTCTACTCCTCTCCCTATCTCTTCCTCTTGCCGCCAAGGCCTCACGACACTTTGCTGTTGTAGATGTTCTTGGGCTGCGGTCAGTCACTTAACGTCAGGTGAACCGCAAGCTCCGCTTTCCCACTGTTACAAAAAAAGTAAGAATTTTTGGAGGAATATAGAGATACAAATTAAAGTAAACTGTGGCACCTTTGAAACATTTCGCATGCTGATAGCTTTTGCCACTAATTCGTCTACTTCTTGCAACTTCTCCCGTTCTCTGCCTGATGGATTCTCTATTCTATGCAGCGTATTAACATCCTACACACAATTTATTATCTTTATTAACTTAATAAAGTACATATAGTTAAAATTGTGTCACTTTAAACTACACATTGTCAGTAATCTTGCTTGGACAATATTATTCTGTGTGTGCGGCTAGCCTTTTACATGACAATGTTGTAAGAAAAATGCACAAACATTTAAGATATGAGAGTAACGAAAATGTGTTTCTAATTTGCGTGTTGTGAACCTAACATGATAATTAAAATAATTTTATTATTTCGATATTATACTTCTGTTTGAATATAGCTTTATTATATGAACTAGCTTTCCGCCCGCGGCTTCGCACGCGTGGCCTACTAATTTCTGTATTTTTAGAGGAGCACAACAAAAGTTTAAAAAAATTACGATCGCAGGACCAGTGATATATGCGGATGTCTATCTTTTTTTTTTTATAATCTTCTATGGAAATAGGATTGACCAAAATCTCACAGAGCGTGCGCCTCTTCAAAATACAGAAAATTTAAGCCCACGCGAGTGAAGCCGCGGGCAGAGAGTTAGTTATTTTTGAAGGTTTTTGAGGATTCATTGAGTGTTTTAACGTCTTAATCTATAAGTTAAGAGTATAAAAAGGCATGTCCGCAACTCAACCAAAATCTCACATTGTCACGTGGTATGACATTTTCACGACTTTAGAAGCATGTTTCTCAAAAAATATTTATTTTAGCAGAAAACGCATTTAGGAACCTCGATATCATTTTTAAAGACCTTTCCAATGATACCTCACTCAATGATGTATTCGCGAATTTATTTTTTTACCCTCCGTTCACATGTATGGAGAGCCACCCCTAAAATATTTTTTTAAAATAAAATATAGCCTATAAATTGCACCTAATATTGGTCTATCAGCATGTGAAATTTTATAAAAATCTGCCCAGTGGTTATTACGTGATTGACGCACATACAAACAGATAAACAGATAAACAGACAAACAGACAAACAGACAAACAGACAAACAGACAAACAGACAAACAGACAAACAGAAAAAAAATTTTTTAACCATGGTTTTGGTATCTATAGAACATACATATTGCATACCAATTACTCTTTTTGAAAAATATTCAATGTACAGAAATGGTTCGGTTACTGTTTTATTATATGTATAGATCAAATGACTTTATCATTAGTTATCAATTGTTATATACCCGATTGGCACAATGTGCGCGCTCGTTCGATCCCCACGAGTAGAAAATCATCATGTGATGAACTTTGTAATCTTCTACTGTCTGGGTGTTTATCTATCTATAGTATGTATGCATTTACAAAAAAAGTATGTTTAAGTATGCCTATCTGATATCTAATTTCCAAAGTACAAGCTATGCTTAGTTCGGGACTAGATACTTATGTATTATACTATGTTAAAAGTCGAAGAATATTTATTTATACCTCAACTTTCTTAAACAGAATCGACTTCCACGACACCTCCCCACCAATGGCGACCTGCTTCACTGTCCGCTGCAACAGCATCAGCACACTGAAGTACAGCGCGATCATGAATAGCCAGGAGAACATCGTGGACACCATCGACTGTCTCCCCCAGCGGCCCTCCTCTACACACATTTTAAGTATTTACTATGGTTTTAATTGTCTATGCCTAGATTCTTTGGGACATTTAGGCATTGATAATCCAAAGATTGACATAATCATTAGGGCATACACTCAAAATATTATTGACAATACAGTACTTTATTGTCATTTAATTGTTTTATATAATGTCCTACGTACTCTGAGGCCCAAGATACAGACTATCGTCTAGTTTGGGTCTCGCCTGCGCGCTATTCGAACTGTACCTACTCTAAGTTGCATATCTCTATGATTTCCTGTATACTTCTTACTGCAATAAATTTTTATTTTTATTATTTATTTAATATTATTGCATGTGTGTGGCTAGCCCCAGTTTCAAGGGTCAACTTTAGGCGCGCGTTATGATGAATTTTTATTAAGGTAGAAATATCGATTGCTAAGAGACATATTATATATTTGCATTAAGATGAGTGTCCATGCACAATACAATCTATGGATATTTATAAGGAAAATAAAAGAAGATAGTGTATAAATAAATAAAGGGGGTTTTAAATTTTAATACATTAAAGACTGCATTTAATTTATACATTGTACATTTCGATGCAAGAGAGGATGATTCAAGTCTTCTAAAGTCGTCAAAAGTACGTCAGTCTAAATAAGTCTGCATATTCATATCAAAATGTGTAATCAAGCGAAAAAAAATTCCTCGAAAGAGGCCAATTTGGAAAATAAATCTTTTGACTTTTGAAAAATAAATTGCTTCAAATTTAAATACTTACGTCCAGTCTGTAGCAACGCAAATTCATTCAATCCATGTTCCAGGCCCAAGGGTGGTAAGACTACGTGCAGCATGAAGGTTAGAGCAGGGTGGGTGGAGTCGATCTGATGGTGGATGATCAGCTCGGCGACGAACGTCTGCATCAGGGTGAAGAGAGTCGTCCATACTATTGCTACCCATGCTGTAATACAAGTTAATGTGTTTGAAGATGGAGGAATAATTAATGCAATATATTTTTACATATAAAAGTTTTTAATAGTTATTTTTGTAATTGCAAAAAAAAAAAACAATTAACATTATCAATTGAAAAATTTAGTTTTGTGAGAGTTTTTAAGTCTTAGGAAATCTGCCATCCCAATGAAATAGCATGCTATTCTTGACAGTTATCCACATTTAATTGCCTCAAAAGTTGTTCATTTAATCAGAGAGATAATACTTCGAACACGACTTTTTAAAAACAAAGGATATAATTGCTTTTCTATTTAGAGAAAGACACATTTACACTTTTAAGATATATACCTGACGATTATGTTTGAAACCGGTCGTGAATAATGATTTAAAATTCATTATAATTATATTGAAAAAATTTAAAATATTTATTTCTCTGAATAGAAATGACGTACAATTCCATCAAGAAGCAACAATATGAAGTATATAGGATATAATTGCCTTTTATATTGTATGGCACTGTACCTTTATCATGAAACATGGACATGATCATAGCCAGCATGATCATCACAGACACGTACAACAGCAGAATGATGAAGCTGTACAGCAGATGGATCCACCGGAAGATCAGCAAGAGGCACGCACTGCCGAGGAGGCAGACCGGGAGAACGGTGAGGTACGCGAACAGCAGCCACCCGATGAACATGGAGGAATAGTCCACGTTGCGCAAGCGCAGGGCACGCTGGGAATCAAATTACAAATTAGTTGATCTGCGCAGCTTCGCTTCCAATAGTGTAGACTAGATTCCGCATGCGGCTTCATGTGCATTTGGGGTCTATAGAAGGCGTGGGCAGGAATTTTTATGCACTAGATGTTAAGTTTTAAGAAGAAAAACATCTGTGAGAACCGCATTCGATTCGGATCAGTAGTCTTGTGTAACACGCGCACAAACATACAGACAGGCAAAAAAAATCTAACCACATTTATGGTTTCTCTATTCTTCTGATCAAGTTTCCTTTAGGTCAGTCACTAGTAAAATTAAAATTAAAGATTTTTTATACTAAAAACAATGTATATATCATTCTTCTTTTTTTATTAATTGTAATCTCTATTTGAACTCCATACATTTAAAACTATAATAAATTGCCTTAAACAGTTTGAAAAACTCCCGAATTGAGATAAATTTGATAAAATAATACGACTCGCAAATCATTACAATAGCTACAAAGATTACAATGCATTCAATATTAATTTTCATACTTTGAATCTATTAGTAGTTTCCTTCACGACCAAGGCTTGAGTCTCCAGAACTGGTGGGAGCATGGCCAGCACGAAACACAACAGGATCCCCGAGATCGCCTCCCGCACGCGGCTCTGCTGCATCAGGGGTGAAACTGGCATGGATACTAGACTCAACTGGAAATGTTAATGATAAATCATTTTTTAAATAGATAATTGGATGTAGTTAAGCCAAAAGGATCCAATCTATATCGAACTAGTTTCGAGATATTTGACTTTGAAGTTTATTTACATCATTGTATACCCACTTTATATATGAGTTTATATGTAGTACTTATATATTAATGCCACAGCTTTTTTATCTGTGGGGTCTTGTTGCTGATTGAAAGTATCTACCCTAAAAACCTCTTTAATATGTGTAGCTCAATTTTGGTGTCGGTGTGGGTTGGATCCTTTCTGCTTAAGGACGTCCAATTTGTTTTATTGAAGTTTCCAAAAGATTACATAGATACTTTCGGAACCCAAACAAAAGTGTTTGCTGGGAAAAGTAACTATGATAATATTCAATAAACAAGCGCAGTCCTACTATACAATAATCGTCCATTTTGGTTTTTTTATTGTGCATTCCGCAATATACGGCAGCTTTAAAATAAATCATCATTATATATTATGATATTCAGTCGACCTTTTGATACCTACTTACTGACTTTATAATTATCTATGATATACAAATTCGAGGACTGATTTCATTACAATGCCGATATGAATACTTAAATATAGATAAATAATTATAATTTATTTATATTTAAACAAAGTTACTTGCAATTTCAAAAGGATTTCCATCGCCGAAATAGCTCAGTTGGGAGAGCGTTAGACTGAAGATCTAAAGGTCCCCGGTTCAATCCCGGGTTTCGGCAAATTAACTTTTATTTTTGTATCCAAATTTTATGTTAATAAGCATATGTAAAATTATTAAAAGAATGTCATTTTAATTTTAATATAAAATCAATAAATATGTCTTGAAAATATATGTCGATTTCTGTGCGCCTTGCGTCTGACAACAGCTACGGGTACATACGGTTTTTTCCTAGGAACCTCATTAAAAACTTAAAAAGTAAGCTGTGATTTTAAATTCCTTGATATACTAAAGAAATTGTACACACTAAATTGACTTATGCCCAGTTCCTATAAAAATAAAACGAGTCGTTTCACTTACGAACAGCACAATATCCCTCTAGGCGCAAGTCTAAAGCTTATCTATAATAACCGTGGCGTTACCATAACTACCAAAACTTGGCTCCGATTGGTTGGTTATAACAGCTCATGAATGAAAACGATTCGTATCTCTTATACTATAATAATAATAATAGCTCCCCTGACCGATTTCGGCCATGGTGGCCAATCTCAACAGAGACTAACCAGCTGAGCAGGAGATATTATAGTGCACAAGTGTACGCGCGAACACAGGTGCACTCTCTATTCCTTTTACTCTCATAACCCGATGGGACGGCAGACCGACACTCGCGGAGAGAGATCAGGCGCAGGACCGACGGCGACACGTGCTCTCCGAGGCACGGGAGTGTTCCAACACCGCCAACTTCCAGACTCAGGGCTGTTACTATGATTTCTTTGTCAGAAAAATCCCAATGTTATACGATGACGTTTCGCTAAGCAGCTTAGTAAAAAAGTTTAAATTTCTGATGGTTCTGACAAAATAAGGTCACCTCATATTGCGGCGTTGTGACGGTGACATGTTCCAGCAGAGCCTCGCTCACAGCCAGCTGGACGGCCAGGAAGCCGCTCCTCAAGTGAGGGTTGTGCGACACCGTGTTCTCAGCCCTGGTGGCGTACCGAGCCCGCTCAGTACTGCGGACGCTGAAACGCCACATCCTGTTTGCCTTGAGAAAGAAAAAAATAATAATGAAAGTAATTATGACAAATGACAAATCTTTATTTGGCATCACAAAAAGAAATATACATCAAAAATAGAAAATATATTTTAATAGGTGGCGTGATGACAAAGAGGTTATCACATCAGCATATGTTGGAAAAGGAAGAAACTTATGACATAGTACATAAGTTTCTTCCTTTTTAAACATACATTATGCGATAAAATACCAATTTTCATAAGCAATGGTCTATTGCGCCGGAGGGTGTTGGTTCGATCCCCACGAGTAGAAAATTACTATGTGATGAACTTTGTAATTTCCTGCCGTCTGGATGTTAATTTATCTCTTGTCGTATGTATTAAAAAGTATGTTTAAGTAAGTCTATCAGTTATCTAGTCTCCATAGTACAAGCTTTGCTTAAGACTAGATGGCGTAGTGTTAAAACTAAATATTTATTTATTTATTACTAGCTTTTGCCCGCGGCTTCGCTCGCGTAGACTACAAAATGAACATAGTTGTTATAAAAATATGACATTAATTATATATAATTTAATTTAACACTCATTTATACAATTTTAAAATT
>LQNK01000168.1:199034-209926 GCA_001586405.1 Phoebis sennae | reverse complement strand
CTAAAAATCATTGTTTTGAGTTTAGAATCATAAACGAAACACGAAACACTATTTTTTTCTTGAAAATATTAAATGTACAGACACGGCTAGTCTACGATTTTATTATATGTATAGATATAAGCTTATTTTTGTTTAAAACAGGTAACGGGAGCTACGAATTTTAAAAATTAAAATATAAAAATTAATTTAGTTTTCAGGATAATCTCATTTAAAAACTCTATTGCTCCAAGTAAAATTTTCTTAACAATCATTTATTTACAGGCAACATTGAAACATTGCCTATACGTCACCAGGAGGCCAACACCAGCCTTATTTGATCTTCAGTAGATGTTTGTATACAATTTCTCATACAATAAAAATCACCTCAAGCTTCCAAATAACCCATATAATAGGATTGTTAATCGGCGTCCCCTGAGAGCGGTTGTACAGCATATTGTTGAGGTCATCCTCGGTCGACGCACTCATGGTCTCTGCAAATTCGCGGAATCATTACATATTATGTACATAGAAAAACCTCGTGTTATCAAACAAAACTCAGGGTAATGTCACGGCAAATATCTTTCTGAGAATTTTTCATCATAATTATTATTGTGAAATAAAAATCCCCAGAACACACTTTGGAAATTATAGACAAAATTTAGTTGCACTTTGTAATTTTAAAAATCTTATATTAGACAATAGAACAGAATATTTGGAAAGGTGACTTTCCGGAATAACAAAACTTAAATTTATATATCCCTAAAAAATCTACTATCTCGGTAAAATCAGGCATAAAATTTAACTGAATACTGCTTGACGCCGATCTTCTGCTGGTGGGGTGATAATTACACCGGTGCGAATTTGGCCCAATCGTGCAATGCTCCCACTCTTTTATTTACGAAGTTGTTATGCACTACAATTACCCTCAGTCGCCTCTTAGGACTATGCCTTAATATTGCAAATATCCATGAGCGACGGCGATCACTTACCATCAGGTGACTCGTCTGCTCAATTGCCTGCTTGGTTATAAAAAAACACCCACGGTTGGAAATGGGGTGGCGACACACGTGTTCTACATCGCCACACGGGTAGTACTTACCGACACCTAACCGTTCCGCAGCCTTATTCATGATATACGTGTACGGCGGAATATTGGGAGCATATCCTAGTATATTCTGAGTGTTGAGGGATGCTATAATATCCGCGGATGTCAGCGGTGGTTCCGGGATCGCCTGTAGGGGCGTCATGAACACCGGCTTGGCGATGTACACCGCACCGCAGTATAAGCACAGGGCGAAAAATGTCTCCATTACCAGCATTTTCCATCGACGCCTACGAAAATATTTAAAAAAAGGTTAAAATAGAAATATTTATGTAGAAAAATATATACTACGACTTGGTACTAAACATACTAAATAAACCTGGACTGAAATATTATTTATAGTCGGAAGTAGGATTGTGGAATTAATATATATTTCACTAGCGACTTGTCCCGGCTTCGCACGTGAGCAATGCTGATATTAAATATGCTATTAGTACATTATTTTGATAAATCTCGTAGGGTTCAGCCTGCGTTTGCAATATAAGCCGAAAAATATTTAACAACAATATTAGATTATAAGAAATAATTAACAACATCACATTACAATAAAATATCAAAAATAACAGTATTTCTCTACTATTTTATGGACGTTATCACACATATAAACTTTCCTCTTGAACTCTATCTATTAAAAAAATCGCATCAAAATCCGTTGCGTAGCGTTAAGATTTAAGCATACAGAGGGACATAGGAAAAGAGAAAGTGACTTTGTTTTATGCTATGTAGTGATAGTATATCAATAGATATATTATAGTAACCTATCAATAACAACAAAACATGCTTACTGCCTCTGTAGATAGGATTTCCAGGACAATGTACTGACGTGTCTCTGAAATCGACTGTGAAGGGTTTTTTTCTCTTCCACAGTCATAATTTATTTATGTACTCTTATTTATGAATAACAATATCACCACCAACTTTAGCTAATAGATTTCTTGACGTTTAACTGTCATTTGGATATTTACTTTACTACTTATTCCCAATTTCTAAGAAGGTTCCTATTAAATTTTTGAATTGTGAAATCGATAAATCACACAGTTACCACAGTCTTTTTATAAATAAATAAATAAATATTCTCCGACATTTTACACAACGTCATCCAGTCCCAAACTAAGCAACGCTTGTACTATAGAAACTAGATAACTGATAGACATACCTAAACATTCTTTTTTTTTGTAAATACATACATACTATAGATATTAACACCCAGACAGTAGAAAATTACAATGTTTATCACATCATAATTTTCTACCCGTGGGAATTGAACCCACACCCTCCGGCGCAATAGACACTGACGTATCCACTGCGCCCACCGAGCACTCTTAATTATGATACAGTCTTATACAAGTCTAAATAAACCAAATGCTTCATAAGTTTTGTAAGGTTTGGCTAAATTAAATAAAATATTTGCAATTACGTGCGAATTTGTGCCTGTTCTACCCCTACTTCAGAATAAGATATTACTTTACATATATTGTATCTGGATAATTTAATAAAGTTATGGTAAATTTTGACTTCTGTACACTAGAATTTTCTTGTGAACAAGATCTATATATAAGATGTCTCTTCTCTTTGAGAAGTCGGTTAAAATATCCTAACCTACTTGAAATATTAGTTTAAAATACGTTATAATAAATATTATTGTAATAAAACTGGACATCCCAAAGAACCTTAAACCTTGTCAAGGTTCTTTCGGTAGTTAATGATAAGTCAATATTTTTTTAGAATAAAACGCGAATTTGGTAATACCAAATCATAATTATGTACGTAAACATAATAAATAGTTTTGTCATTTGTTTTTTGTGTTCCGTAGGTTATATGTGGATTGATTTTTATTTATGTTTCTAGGATGCACTGCAATAGCTTAATAATAATTAAAGACCAACTTCGTCCAATCGGCCAATCTCAACAGAGATTATCCAGCTGCGCAGGAGATAAAATAGAGCACAATTGCGCGAACACAGGTGCACTCTCTACCCCTTTACTCTACAGACCCCATCCAGAATTCGAACCCAAGACCTTATGATCTCTAGTCAAAGATTCAACCACTAGACCAACCAAAATTGTTCTCAATATAAGCATGCTAAAATCAGTCTGAATCGATCATACATACAAAAAATTGTATTATATAATACAGTCTATGTGCCAATTAGCGGATTTCTAATTCAATATAATATAAGTAGACCCTTACTTACGTTAACATTATATCACACATAAGGATCAAATTACACTGGTATATTCCAACCGCCAGTTTATGTACCATGCAAACATACCCAAGTACATAAAAGTACGCTTGTAATTATATAAACAGTCGATATCACACATTTAAGTCAGTGTAAAGTGTTTTTATGGTGCGTACAAAATGATTCGGCATATTTTTGTATTTGTTTGTGTTTTGTTCATTTCGGGAATAACACATGGAGGTACGGTTACATAGTTCTAATAATAGCTAGAAAATTTACAAATTAGGAAGAACGTTAATGGTCACATTTTTTACTCCAAAAAAAGGAGGAAGTAGGATGAAAGGAAGGGAAAGATTTATTTTTTCATGCAATAACGCAGTCAGGATTTTAATATAAATTAAGCTTGTTGTAGCAGTATTTATAGTTATTTGGAACCACAACTAGTTTACTTAAATACAAATCTTAAATCTGATAACGATCGAAACTGGTAAAGTCCAAATATCTTAACGAACCCTACTTTTTCTAAAATAGAACATAGCCCAAGTTACTCGTGGACAATGTAGCTTTCGAACGGTGAAATAATTTTTAAAATCAGTCCAGTAATTTTTGACCCTATTCATTACAAACAAAGGTTTCCTCTTTTTAATATAAGTGTAGATTAAACGAGTAGAGGTCAATTCAGACTAATATAAGTTCTCTTAATAATTAAATTAATTTTATTTCAGCTGTACGCATAATCCGCTCACCACAATTCGGATTCAACCAAGCGAGTGCTAACGCGCAATCTGGTTTCGGAGGTTTCGGAGGGCATGGAGTGAGACCTCCATTCGGCCCACCAGGATTTGGCCCTGGAGGTTTTGGCCCCGGAGGTTTTGGAAGACCCGGTTTTGGAGGACCAGGTTTCGGTGGACCAGGTTTTGGAGGCCCCGGTTTTGGCGGTCCAGGTTTTGGTGGGCCTGGTTTCGGTGGTCCCGGCTTTGGTGGTTCTATAAGTGTGTCTAAAAGTATCAGTATCGGGGCCGGAGGAGGATCCCAAGCCAGCTCGGGAGCCTTTTCATCAGCAGGCAAATAATGTAGTGAAGTAGTAAGTGGGGGCCGTGCATTGCACGATTAGGCCAGGCTCTCACCGGTGTAATTAATACCCTCCAGAAGATTGGCGTGAAGCAATATTGCACTGTGTTTCGTACGGTGAGCGGGGGCCCGGACGCCTGTATTCCCATCCCACTCCTCTCCTGTGCTGTTCCATTTCTCTCACAATTTCCCATCATTCTCCTTATCTCGTCCCCTTCCTTTAACCTACCTAGGCATATGCGACACTTTGATGTTGTAGATGTTGGTGAACCATATGCTCATCTTGCCTGCATACTCATCTTCTTACATAAAAAAGTGGATAAAGGCCAAAATGTACTTAATAAGTGTATAATAGTGAAGTAAGATTTTGTATTTAAAATAAAATAAGTTTGTATAATCTGTGCGTCTTTTATTGGAATGAGTAGTAAATGGACAATAAACTGTTTGATGTGCAAATAAACTTTATTATTCCTTATTCATTATCACAATCAATATTCATAAACAAAAGCTAATTCAGTTATGCTCAGTTTCTGATACATATATTTACAAACAATACTTGAGTAATTAAAGAGGTAATACTATGCGATGTAAGACATTTCTCTATATTTCGACAAAAGCCAGGTGACAAAGCTGTAGCTGTACACAAACCTATTCATAGACGTGAATAGGTTTGTTGGACCTGTGCGTTGTAAGAACTCATAGTATTGTTTGTAAATACGGATGTGTTAGTTAACTAACGGCCGCTTTCAATATTCTCAAAATTTTATTGCTTACTAAAGTCAGACACATCTATCTATTTGCACTTACTTCGATTTCAATATCCTATCGACGGATAGCCTTTGCTATGCATTTTGACAATCTTACGTCATATAATTTGACATAACAATCTATCCATAATCTTTGATACATTATTGAAAACGGCTGTAAAATACGAACTTTAATGACATAACATAATATAATAATGTCATTGGTTATGGATTCATTAAAGTTAACTGTCAGACAAATTTTAGACGAAATTTGACAATAATGCGTTGCTAGGAACGCAACTGTCGCAGTTATCGGACGTTTAGCGCCATCGAAGAGATAAACTAGCGTTAAAATGACTCAGAAACTTATATCGTGAAGCGTAATAAGAGATTTCAGTTTTGGATTCTCATATTTTTTTTTATGAATAGAAAATTCTGCTAGTGAAATCGCCAACGTCCATACCACGTTGAATACACCGGTTCTCGTCCGATCACCGAAGTTAAGCAACGTCGGGCGCGGTCAGTACTTAGATGGGTGACCGCTTGGGAACACCGCGTGATGTTGGCATTTTGTTTTTTATTGAGATTATTATTAAAATCAGATTGTTTATGTAATACACTGAGTAGTTATTATTTTCTAATTGGAAAATTGGTACAGTAGGAGTGCTATATGAATGATTACAATAGTTTAAAAAATTCATTGTATGCTATCTTTAATCATACAATCAAGCTTCGTTTTTTAGGGTTCCGCAGCTAAAAGACAAAACCGGGAACCCTTCGCTGTCAGTCTGTTTGTCACCAGGCTGTTCCTCATAAAATGTGGTGGCTAGAAAAAAAACTAAAAATTCAGAAATTACTTTTTACTTATTGCCACTAAATCAACCAATACAAAAAAGGAACTCTTTGGGAGCGAGTCCGACTTGCATTTGGATAGTTTTTAAAACTCATAGTGCAAACTTCAAGAAAACATTCTGTTTGATGCACAGTCTTGTATAAAATTGAGTGTCTTTGCTCTATACGATCGAAATGGGGAGATCTATACAAGTGTTTACAAAAATCCTTAGTGAAGTCTTTTATTTGTTGGAAAAAAAGATGAAAGCTGATCAAAAATTGTAACGAACTGGTTCCTAGGAGACTAATCTTGGAAAAGAGGAAGATTGTTCAAAAGATGGATTAGAGTGGCTAATACTATTATTAGCTGCTTTTGCTAGGAGGCTTTCACCGCGAACAGCATGTCTTTTACAAAACTAACACTAGTATAAATACTAACATAGAGTAAGCAATAGAAACTAATAAAACTTACAATTTTTGAACACCTTTCATCTTTTATTCGTTGGAAAAAAAGATGAAAGGAGATCAAAAATTGTAACGAACTTAGAATAGGAGAAGGACATAGGATACTTTTAATCCGGGAAATCCCACGGGAGCGGGCTATATACGCGGGTGAAACCGTGTGGCACAGCTAGTAACGGCATAAAAGACAAAGTTATATATTCGAGACATGCTAAGATAAGAGCATATCATCATCATACGTACGAGAACAAAAGATTTACCAAAGTAGAGTATCGAGGATAGTTACAAAGTGCTCTTATGCGCAATTTTCCTTCCGTTTTCAATATTCCATCTATCCCTTGTTTTGCTTACTAAAGTCAGACAAATCTATCCATTTGGCTTACTTTGAATTCAATATTCTAAGGACGAATAGCCTTTGCTATGTGTTTTGTCTATCTCACGAATTATAAGCTGAGATAACAATATATCCATAATATTAAGCACATTGCTGAAAATGACATTTTTGAAAAAAGTAAACAAATTTTATATGACTTTGTGATAGATAGTTTTTAGCTTAGCTATCAGCTTACATAAGAATGTCAACAAAAATCCTGAATGTTTTTTATAGGTTTTTCCCTATACCTAGCACAACATTGGGATTTTATTGACAACCGCAGAGTGTGACATAGTAATAATCACATAGACGTTAATAGAAATAAGGTAGCTTTAAATATACACCATGACACATTATCTCATCAGTTGAAATCCACCAGTGGACAGATATGGCTCTCAAATTAATATTCACGATTTTCTTCCTACTTTTTAGTCTATCTTATGCAGGTACATTTTAATACATTACTATTTTTGCTTCAAATATTTGTTTGTCTTAAATTGAAATACATGTTCAAAAATATTTTGAAATGGGACCTATATTGATTTCTAATTATACAAAATAATGTTTGACATAAAAATATTGATTATCTGTTTGTTTTTTCAGCTAACCGAGTTGAACGTTCACCCCAATTTGGGTATTCTAGAGCGTATGCAGAAGGCGGTTTCGGCGGCCCTTTCGGGCATGGGTACCCACATCCACCTTTCGGTGGGTATCCGCCACCGCCTCCGCCTTTCGGTGGGTTCCCACCTCCTCCTCCACCGCCAATAATCCCGCGACCTTTCGGTTTCTACCCGCCGCCGCCACCGCCGCCCCCATTTGGTTTTAACCATGGATTTTACCCAGGCAATTATGGCCATAACGGTTTCGGCCATGGTGGTTTCGGCCATGACGGTAGCGGTGGTTTGAGTATCGCAAAGAGCGTCAGTATCAGTACGGGAGGACTGGCCCAATCTAGTTCGAATGCCTATGGGAGAAGATAATTTTGTGATTTACCTATTATATTATATGTTTTATAGTGAAAAATTTGTGAAGTGATTGTATACATTGTATTATAAATAGTAATAAGGTTATTTAATCATTGTTTTGAGTAAGTTCAAGTATTCTATTTTTTTGTTTGTTATAGTGATATAAGATTATTTTATTATTAAATTATATACCTAAAAACTTTTTGTTTCGTTTTGTAATAACATTAATTACCCCAGATCGTGTGTGAAGACTAGGTGTCTTCAGTACTTACAAACAATTTTTATACTTCCAAAATACAATAATTTAATTTATTAAGACGGAAAAATTTATTCAAGATTTTTTTGTTACTTTTGCTAGCTATACTTGAAAGGGAATAAAAAGTCAAATACTTGTGGATACAGCAGTAAACGATCCTTTAAATCATCGAATAGTTCTTAATGACACAAAATAATTGTGGTAGAATTTTCTTCTAACTCTGTGCTAATTTTATTTTTTTTTAATGTCTTTATAATTAAAAAGAACAAAAACATACAACGGTAAAGGATAGAATTCAGAAAAAACACTAAGGTTTTTACAGAATGCTGCCGAATCTTAGTAAAAACAACTTATTTAAATATACAAACCAATCTTATATGTGAAAATGTTGAGTACCCTTTGTCATTTTTTAAATAAATTATTTTATATATATTATATATTTTATTGGCCGGTATCTTTAAACAGATTTTCCTTGGGTCATCAGTAATGAAAATGCTGGTCATCAGTATGTAAATGCATAACAGGGAGATCACCACATGCTATTTTTAGAACTCATATTTCTGTTTCATTCAAAATAGAAAATGCTTCAAATATCTTAAAAATTATACACAGTCTACGAGCATAAAAAACAAAATGGATGTATTGATAAAGTATATATAATAAGAATATAATCACCCCGATCGATAATAATAGGATATATTATTTACACCACCGATTACCTAACTCAGGGCTACTGAGTTTGAGAGACATATATTTTCAAATATAAATGATATACATATTGCCGTAAAAGAAGGGATTATTAAATATCTTATTCCCTCCCGTTCCTTCAAGCTTTGATGTTACAGATGTTTGATTTGTACGAAAAAAACACTTCACTAGTTCCACAGTTGTATATTTTCTACAGATGTTTATGTCACTTAACATCAACTGATCCGCATGCCACTTGCCCACTGTAATATAAAAAAATAAAAATAAGGACTATTATAAGTTTTAACTCGCCTTCATCGTTAAAATGGGTTATGTTTTTGTTTATAATAAAATTATCTATATTCATCTGTCTATCAACATCCATCTACATATTTACATTAGATGAGGAAATTACAGAATAAAATTTAAAATCTTTAAATCAGCGCTTAGAAAATAACGTGGAAAGTAAATACATTAAACATGTTTAGCAAATATTACTCAAAAATCTTATAGAAGGTATTCCCGTATCAGAATCCGCCATGTACTTAAGATATTATGCTTTAAAGTTTTGTGGGTTTCGTTTGTTTTTACTTTTTTTTTTGGAAAATTTTACTTAAGCATGGGGACTTAACTTTAACTGTGTCCTATAGGATATGGGTAGGAATACCTCGTTAGTCTAGTAATTGTTTTGTAAAAAAAATTGAGACTCAACGTCGAAGGGTTTCTGGTTCGATATATGCTAGATGTTCACATATCAATATCGTACCCATGGGACGCATCGTATTTGACTGAACGTAAAATTTTTGGTACAGAATATCACAAGAGTACTTTGACTGGTCTGCTTCGTATGGAACGCATTTTCTATACAAATAATGAATCCAACGCGTACGATACCGCTTTGTGGTGCATTCGGCGGTATCGTATGCACAACAAGACGGTATCGTAAAGTTATAGATGTTAAGTGATAATCATGAACACGTAAGACTAAAAGTAACTCAGTAAACAAGAATGAGAATAAAAAGAGTCAATTAGAAAATTCACAAATCCCATAAAAGAAATGAGAAAGCATTTTAAATTGAGAAATTATCTGTGAAGAGATATAAAAGGAAGAAGGAGTAATAATATATCGGTTTAGAATTCGTTAACCCGTTAATTTATCTGATTAATTGTTAGCTATTTAAATGGCTTTAAAAACTAAACGTTTCACTTACAAACCACATTATAACCCTTTAATAATATTTTGCTATCGACTTTAGCAAATATATTGCAGAAACAAAATAAAATTTGCTTCTAGAACCCTAAAATTCAAAACAAACGAACATTATCAGTTTTCCTATAATGCTATATATACTCTACTATATTTAGACCTCTTACTGTCCTGTTTTGATTAAAGCAAATGGGTCTTTTTACGCTGGTCACAGTTTTTATAAGTCAAATATGTACCAATATTCGCATAGCTGTTAAATAGCATTAATGAAGCGATATAAATGGAGGCGTGCTCTTCGTAATGCCAGTAGCACATAGCGAGCAAAAATGAATACGTTCAATTTATTTTGTTTTCTGATTCTGGTCGTTGTTGGATTCTGTCATGCAGGTTAGTTTTATGTTTAGTGTGTTGAAATACACCATTGATTATTTAAATTTGTATCCAAAATGTTTTATTAGTAACTGTGTTAATATATTTATAGAGTTAGGGATCCATTAAATAGTGGGCAAATACTGTTATTTTTGAGGTTTCTAATGTGATGTTTTCTGCTTACATTGTATCCAATAGATATCCATTATTTAAAGGAATTATAGCTATTCCTCAAGTTGTATTTCGACTGACCGAAAGTACTATTTAAGACACAATATACAATTCGCACTTTTTTGACTGGAACAAGCTATTTATGTCTAAGGTTTTAATTAGATGTTTAATTATTTTTGACGACCCGATTGGCACAGTGGATATAGCAATGGTCTATTGCGCCGGAGGTGGTGGTTTCGATCCCCACGAGTAGAAAATTATGATGCGATGAACATCGTAATTTTCTACTGTTTGGGTGTTAATGTATCTATAGTATATATGCATTTACAAGAAAAAGTATGTTTAAGTATGTCTATCAGTTATTTAGTTTCTTTAGTACAAGCTTCGCTTACTCGTAGTTTGGGACTAGACGGTATTGTGTTAAATGTCATCTAAATATATTATATACTAGCTTTTGCCCGCGGCTTCGCACGCGTAGACTACAAAATTA
>LQNK01000168.1:188617-198883 GCA_001586405.1 Phoebis sennae | reverse complement strand
CGGGGACAGCATGGTCCTCCATTCCCACAGTCTCCCCGGTTCGGCCCGAGCTTTCCCCAGCCGGGCCCTTACCGTCCCGGCCCTGGGCCCTTACCCGGGTCCGGTTTTGGACACAACGGCGGGGGCAAGTCCATCAGCATCTCTAAGAGTATAAGCATCAGTACTGGTGGAGGTGGTGCTGCGAGATCCAGCTCCAGTGCTGGTTCCTTTGGCAAATAGGACAGGAAATAAATGAGACTCGATTTTGTGTTATGCTGTTTATGTTAGTTGCAAATAAATTAATTCAATCCGTTTATTTTTTTATTTTAAATCTCTTTCGTCTAGTTATGGCGTAAAATAAATAAAATTAAATAAGCAGTATCATTCCTTGACGAACTTCAGAATATTATGAAATGTAAAGGTTCTAAAATATAGTTAAATTTCACAAGTTTCGGTTTTACATTCTTGCCTTTTTTAGAATCGTCAACTGCCTTTTTATTTTAACTGTATTATTTCAGCTTTAGGAGCGTACCACAGAGGCGCAGGGACTATATTCACCTCAGTAGTAGAGGAAATATACATTTATATTTAGAAAGAAGCAGTTTGAATGCTAACATATTGTTATAAAAAATAGCAGTGACAAACGATACGACGAACGTAGGAGCGTACTGCGTAACTTTGAATTGAACTTGCCTATCATAAACAATATATCATTTTCAAATCATGCCGATAGTTTGCAAGATTTGAAAGAAATAAAGAAAGAAAGTTTATAACATACACATGTACACAGTAAACACAAACAATGAAAATAAGTAGAGAAAATCAATACATGGTAGTATTCAAATAACAATTTTTAATAATAGCATTTGAAAGAAAATAAAAGAAACATTTAACAACGCTCTATTATTGCATAATTTCTTGCGCATTTATAAATAATCTGTAATTTTTAAAGTTTCGTTAGTAACAAAAACAGAAACATAAGGATTAGAGAGATCTGAAATTAATCAATTTATGTTTTTTCATGATGGACAATGAATATATTTTTCCTACAACTACTCTTTTTTTTTGCACCACACACTAGAAAAACATATATGATATACGAGTACGTACCACCAAAATGTTTGTTTTATTGTGTGCTGTAAATAAACGTATTTTCTTTCTTTCTTTCTTACTACTAGCAAGGTTTTTTTTTAGTTCTTCACTTAAACTCTCCACTTTAAATAAAGTAACAATATTAACATATACGCATACATTTTATTGACTATCATTATATATGTATTATTAAAAATATGAAAAAAAAAATATTTTTAATCCTATTCTACATCTATACTAATATTATAAATCTGAAGAGTTTGTTTGTTTGAACGCGCTAATCTCAGGAACTACTGGTCCGATTCCAAATTTTTTTTAGTATTAGATAGCTCATTTATCGAGGAAGGCTATATATCATCCCGATATTCCCACGGGAGCCAAACCCTGAGGCGAAACTAGTAAATTATAAATTTAAATGTTTGTAAGTCAATCACGCTGCTACAACTGAATAAATTTTGATGCAATTTCGTATACAGATATTAAGTGTAAGTAATAAATTGCTCTATATGCACCTAATTTTATGCGAATGGATCCGCAAACTATTACTTAATATCTTTAAACATAACTTCAATAATAGGGAATATTTATTTCTTCGAATTTAACCAAAAAATGTCTCAACCGGCGATTAAATTTACAATCTTACTAACGTTTGTGTTAATATTCATCGTCCTTGTTGCGAAAAACAGCGTGTTATTCTATAAAAGGACGCAGTTTTCCCACCTGTTGTCAGTCAGTCGTGAAATTTTATGAAAATGGCACGTTTTAACCTAATTTGTTTTACGTTTTTGGTGGTGTTGGCTGTAGCTCTTGCAGGTAATATATAATGTTATCAATCACAAGTTTATTAATATCTGGTTGGTCAGTAATATCTGAAACTGTCAGTCTTTTTTTTATTTATTTATCTATAAAGGTACAGCAATACAATGGTTACAAATAGGAACAATATAGAATTACATAAAGTTCCGCAAACATTTCAAATTACAGGAGGTGTGCTCCTTGTTTAAAACCTAATAAAAGTAACTTTACTAAATAACCTAACAATTTTGTTTGTCGGACAACTACATAATATGAATTCATTCAGTAGTTTTCAAGTGAAAAACAACAACAATTAGAAAGAAAGAAAAAAGTTTATTTGTCCCACAAACACAGCGTACCTTATAGAATAATAATTAATACTAATAACAAATATGAAGCATTCTTGATACACTGTATAGTCATTTCACTAGTAAGTATAGGTTACGATAACAGGGATAAGGGATGGACATACCGATAGTTACAAGAAACATACAATTAATTTTACAATTAATTCGACCATAAAACTTATATTAATTAAAATTAATAAACAAAACCTTATATTTAATTTTTTATATTAGTATTATTAATATTAGTATTGTTTTCAATTTAATTTTTTCTCAATTACAGGTGTACGTGTAGCCCGATCACCTCAGTTTGGCCCAGGTGGTTTTGGTGGTAACCAAGGTGGTTTTGGTGGTAACCAAGGTGGTTTTGGTGGTAACCGTGGTGGTTTTGGTGGAAACCAGGGTGGATTTGGTGGTGGCCGAGGCGGTTTTGGCCGTAGCCAAGGTGGTTTTGGCGGTAACCAAGGTGGTTTTGGAGGAAATCAAGGCGGCTTTGGTGGTGGCCGAGGCGGTTTCGCTGGTAACCAAGGTGGTTTTGGCGGTAACCAAGGCGGTTTTGGAGGTTTTGGCGGTAACCAAGGAGGTTTTGGTGGAAATCAGGGCGGCTTTGGTGGTAGCCGAGGTGGTTTCGGTGGTAACCAAGGAGGTTTCGGACAGGGCGGATTCGGTAAATGAAGAACCGGTTACTAATAACATTAATTTACATACAAAGTTAGAGGATAATATGTATTATTTCCTATAAAGGTATGATAAATATAAAAAAAAACAGCTTTTAGAATAGTGTGTTTGTTGTTGTTTTCTTCGATGTATTTATTTGTTTAATAAAAAAATAAAAGAACTTATCTTTTCCTTAATTGAAACCTTAATTTAATTCCCATGTTAGTTGAAAATTCATCAACTATAAAATTATTGAATACAAACCTCCTACAGTTTCAAAGATTCTCTGTACAAAATTTCATCCAAATTCGTCAAGTCAGTTCGGAGTATATTCAATCCGAGCAAACAAAAAATCAAATCTTTTCTCTTTATGATATTAGTATAGATGATGAGGGATGGATAAGTGAAATATGTATAGCATATAAATAAGATAATAAAATTAATTAATTAATGTACTTAGATCATAAATAAAAATTTTGGGAAAAACACCAAAAGAAAGCTATCACTCCCTGTGTCACAGACCATGTAGTTTTAAGAGAAATATAGGTAATAATGTAGCCGTGTTTTTTATCACAAATGTATGAAGAGCCGTGAACATATCACAAAAGAGATACCACTCAGCATATTAGATCCACTGATTTTCCACTGACTTATAGTCAATACATATCAATTCTAAGATATAATATCTAAAGATGCATGAATAATCTCTTAGATTATTTTTAAAATAGTTTATTTTGATTTAATATAACCTAGCCAATCGTTACTTTGCTGTAAATTCCATGAGATTTAATCTAAATAAATATAACTCAAAGGTGACCGACACAACCCAAACTACTGCACTGATCGGGCTGAAATTTGGCATGCAGGTAGATATGACGTAGGCATTTAATTAAACCCGGATATCCCTAACAGGCTATACACGCGGGTGCGAGAACCGGTACAGCTAGTGGAATAATAAGCTCAAAGAAAATTATTATATTTTATTTTAAAAGAATTTGTGTTTGATATAGATGCTATAAATATCATATTAAACAATTTGTAATGCTTATAAATAATATAATATTTCCATAAAAAATTGAACAAGAACATTCTCTTTTATTATACTTTCTTATTGTATAATAAAGAGTATTCGAACAAATACATAAAAGAATTTATAAAGTCGCAATCTGAAAAATTAGCGATCACACAGATCCATAATTATATCAAAAGAACTATCTTAACGGATTCATATAAATATATATTATTATTCATATAAATAACCCAAATATGTATAATGTATAATGTCTACATTATCAGCTTAGGTATTTATATAAATCCGTCATAACATTTTAATAAACAAAGCAAAAGATACACACATCGGTCACAATCCGTAGGTCCGTATAATTTTTGAAATACGACTTATTTTACAAATGATGATGAATGATTATCAGCTTAATTATATTAATCCGTCATAACATTTATTATACGAAGCAAAAACTACAAACGTCGGTCATCTTATACCTGTAATTTAAAGATGTACCCATATAATTTTTGAACACTTATTTTACTCTACCTATATTTTCAAACTTGTTGTACGATCCGGTGACTTCACTTCAAGGATTTTATACACAAATTAATACCGTGAAAATCCCCCAGAATTGAAGTGCAAACACAAATCTGTATTTGTCCATATGATGCAATAATTTAAGTGCAGTATAATTGAACTGTTCTTGAAATCGGTTTACGTCTATTTATAAAATTCTATTTTTTAGAAGATTCTTTAAAAAGAAATATATTTTTTTTTACAAGCCAATGTTGAATAAGTATTATAAAGTTATAATATACCAAATGTCCATTTATGTTATAACAGGATACATCGTTCCATATTTTAATGGATATACGCAAATATAAAAGGAAAGATGATTAAATTATTGGACCAGATTAAACAAAAATAATAACCTAGTTAAAAAAAAAAAAAAAATTAAAAATATTTTATTTATCAAATTTTATATATTTGCTTACGATTATAGGGGGATTACATTAAAATTCATATATTTACATTTCTATTTGAGTTGAGCTCCTGCATTCCGAATAGTAAAAAACTGTATCTCAGAATGCAGGGCCTTCCCATAAAAAGAACAATAATGAATTTGTGTTACATAAATATTACATTTAATTGAAAAAATTCTTGGATTTTTAAATATAGAGAGGAATAAAGCATGCAATAGGAGATTATGGATATATATATATAGTGTGTGTGTGAGTGAGTGTGTGTGTGTGTGTGTGTGTGTGTGCAATAGCGACAGATTGTATTATTTATTGATTTTAAAAAGTTCTTCAGTATCATTGTCGGACAAATTAAGTAGCCATGTTTTTAAGACGGAACGACATTTAAATACAGTAAGCGGATAAATATATATATGCTGATTGATCCGATTATATATTCTGGAGCTAATGCTTGGGTATTGTCTCTGTGCAAAAGTAGTCCTATTACGCTTAATCGGACAAATACGGTCTTTGCGGCGATTACTTCTGTGTATGTCTGAATACGGGGTTAAGAGGTGTTTTGTAATGGTGAGGTTTAGTATGTAAAGTTTATGGACCGACAAGACTTTACATTCTTCATACAGTGCACTTGTATTGAACAAAATGGGCTTATTCATCATAATTTTAAGTACAGCACGCTGGGCACGTTCGATTTTTAATATGGTTGAGATGAAGGTTCCACCCCAAATAGAAATGCAATAAGAAATAACGCTTTGACCCAGAGCGCAGTAGACCATACGAAGAATGTCAGGATCAGCAGAACAGCGAAGTCTCTTGAAGATCACCATTAGCTTTCTAACACGACCACAGAGGGTATCAATGTGAAGGTTCCACGATAAAGAGCCGTCCAAGATAATTCCTAAGTATTTAATACTATGTTCCCTCGTAAGTTCGCCACAGTCACAATGAAGATTAAATGGGGACTCACATTTATTATTTAGTTAAAAAGTATCAGCAAATCCGAGTAAAGGCGTAATATAAATATTAGATCCAAACATTGCATTTATATCATATGAAAATGGATCAAAGATTTTTCATTAATATAATTCAAATATTATGAAATTCATTATTAAATAAAAGAATTATTAAATTATACAAAAAACTGTGCAAATTTTTTATTATTTTTAATATTAAACGTGTAGTAATATTGGCTGCGCCTGATTAAATATAATATGTTCACTAATAAAACCGTCTAAAAAAACTAAAACGCATGAATTTATGTTCAGGAATAAAAAAATAAGTATTTTATCTGGAATAGAACCTTATTGCAGTAATAACAAGGAAAATTTATGTATAATTTTTATACATATTTAGTGCACTTGAACCTCAATAAACGTTAAGATTTTAACACTAGCAATCAAATTGCTCCAATTAAAATCATCAAAGTTATAAAAATATAATCTAAACAATTAAAACGTGAATTTTTCCAGACGTTATCTTCATATTCAAAATCGGACAATACTAACAAGCCGTGTGAATTTCCTAAATTGGTGTTATATTGACTGGACAAATTATCACTTATCAGAGCTTCTAAAACTGAATATTCTTGGAAAGCAGGATTTGCCTATTTATGAAGACTATAAAACGATGGCTGCGAGCTGTACTGGGCCAGACTGAACAGTGATCTCAGCAAGATGACAAAATTGAGCGTGTTCGTTTTAACTGTAGCAATATGTACTGCGCTTGAGACAGTACATGGATATCCAGGTAATTGTAAACATGTGTTGTTACATTAAGACATTTTTAGAAATTCGGGATCTGGACAAGGAGAAGAGACAAGGTTATTTAAGAAATCTATTAAATATTGTTAAAGAAACAAGATTAATAATAAGTTATTTCAAAAATAATTTAGATCAATAAAAAATGTTTACAACAAAAACAACTGAAAAATAAAAAATATATTTACATATTTGCGTCTTTTCAGGATATCTGGGACATCTACCCCCACCACTGCCACCTCCACCCTTCCCGATCTTCCACACAAACAATTGGAGTGGAATAACAAAGTCTTCTGATGGCCGCTCTCAAGGTGTATTCAGCGGAGCTTCTGCCTCTGCTGATTCTGGACAAAACACTGGAGAAGCCTTATCTTTAGCCTCCGCAGTTGGTGCTGGCGGCCAAGGTGAAGGATGTGATGAAGAGAAATCAGGCCAATACAATGTTCAATCCGGTGGTGCTTTCGGTGGTAAATCTGAAGGTTCCAGTAGCGGTGCCTTTGGTGGTCAGTCTGGATCCAGTAGCGGTTCTTTTGGAGGTGCTGGTGGTGCTTCGGGCGGAGCTGGTGGCAGTTTTGGCGGCGCTGGAGGCAGCTTTGGTGGATCCGGTTCCGGTTCAGGTGGTTTTGGAGAATTCTCTTCCTTTAAGAAATTCAAGGCAGCGCGTTTTTCTTTCCAAAGCGGAGGTGGAAAACATTTTGATGCACAAGGAGATTTCTCTGGACAAGGTGGAAGTCAGGGTCAATCGGGTGCATTTGGAGGCGCTGGGTCTGGTAGTAATGGAAATGCTCAAGGTCAAGGTGGCTATGGATCTTCTCAAGCAGGAAGTTCAGCATTTAGTCAAGCAGGAGGTGCAGGTCAACAAGCAGAGTTGATAAACGGCAACAGTGGAAATCAAAACGGGTTAGCTGTAGTTGGACATCATGAGAACCAAGGATTCGGATATGCCCAACAACATAAGGAATCCGGTAAATTAGAACAGCAAAGTCAACAGGCTGGTGGTTTTAACCAACAAAGTGGTCAGAGCAGCAGCTATACCCATCATAATCTGGGTGCCGATAACGAACAACAATCGCAACAGAATAGCGATTTTGGTCAAAGTCAACAGATTTCTGGAGCCGGTCAAGAAAGTCATCAAGCTGGTGGTTATGGTCAACAAAATCAGGGAGCTGGTGGATTTGCAGGATCTAGTGCTAGTAGTCAAGCCGCTTCTGGTGGTGGTTTTGGATCATCTGAACAACAGCAACAGTCCGGGTCTGAATTTGGCGGCCAGGCTGGTTACGCATACGGACATGGCCATGGTTTCAAACATGGATATGGGGCAAGTCAAGGTGCCGGCTTTGGACACGAAAATCAACAACACAGTGCACAACAAAATCAACAGAGTGAAGATTTTGGACAGCAATCACAACAATCCTCTGGATTTGGTCAACAGGGTGGCGCGGATGCAGCATCCAGTGCCAGCAGCCAAGCTTCGAACTCACAGGGAGGTTTTGGATCCTCAGGACAAAGTTCTAGCGTCCAAGGTGGCCCTGGATTTGACCACGGCCTTGGCCAAGTTTCCCATCAAGGATACGGCTCTAGCGGTTTTGGTAGCTCGAAATACCAAGCAGCTTATGAAAATAACCAACAGCAACAACAACAAACTGGTGTAGGATCTTTCGGAGCTGGAGCAAGTTCTGGCCATAAAGATGCATCTTCATCTATCAATGGAGCTTTGAACCTCGCTTCTCAAGGATTGGAGTCCGCAGAGAAGGCCGGTTGTGCCTCCTGTGGAGGTAAAGGCGGTTACGCTCTCAGCAATGCTAGGAGTCACAGCGGCTCAGCAATTGCTGTCTCGATTGGAGGTTAAATGTAAACGCGAGATTTTGAGTCATCTGTTATTATGTAATTATTTATGAGAATATATCACTGTTCAGAAATATTTTTGTATTTTTATTTTTTACCTAAGAATAGAATTGACTGACTGCTTGTCCCAACTTCATATTTGGGTAACCATATTACCAATTTTTACATAAAACAAGAAAAATAATACTTAACTTGAATTATTTCTTTTTTTTTAATTTTTATAATTACAATGTTACTCATGCGCAAAATTCTATTGAAACCCCCTTTTTTAATATAAAAAAGATATATATGTAGAAGTACACATATATGTAGAAGTTCAAAATAACAAAAGAGGTCTTAAATGTGATAAAGTTTTGGTTAAATACGGAATGCCTCATGTGTCGTATAATCTTCCCCTGGGTGTACAGTATTTTCATTGATTTGAATACAATTGCTTGAATATTTTAAGCAACTTATACTAGACAAGAGAGACTTATATGAAACATTTCAAGCCACTTTGAACCCTTCAATTAAATCTTAAATCTACATTCGTGAAATGTGACACATATTGCAAATCTACTATTTTGATGTTTTTTTCATGGACCATATCTAATATGTATAAAATATTTTACGATTGGTGGTAAACTTTATTTATTTATTTTCTTAAAGCCATATTTCTAGTATTATCATGTGCTAGGAATTATTTTCAATGATACAAAGCACTTACAAGTACATGTTTACTAACCAACGTTTAATAGTAAGGGTTTAACAGTAAGGGTACAGAACTAAAAACATATTTTACAATAGTCAATGACACACCATTTAAGAAAGGCAAGTGACATTATCCAAAAATCTATACTAATATTATAAAGCTGAAGAGTTTGTTTGTTTGTTTGAACGCGCTAATCTCAGAAACTACTGGTTCGAATTGAAAAATTCTTTTTGTGTTGATTAGACCATTTATCGAGGAAGGCTTTAGGCTATATAACATCACGCTGCAACTATTAGGAGCGAAGAAATAATGGAAAATGTGGAAAATCGGGGAAAATTATAACATTATACTACGGGAGCGAAGCCGCGCGGATCAGCTAGTAATTAATAACAATACGACGCAAAGTTAACTAAAGCATTTAATTCTTAAAACATTCGAGACTACATACAAATTCACATTCTACAACCAATGATGATGATGTCAGATGTCACCACTGTATTATACTATCATGAAATTGACAGTTCAGTTACTGTGAACAAATGTTACTAACACTAGTTAAAATCTAGGTATCTACAGACTATTAGGTAATTTAAATATACCTTAATTTTCTAAAGTACTTATTTATAAGAGCAATGCCCATTAACAACATTTCTAATTGTATTGTTTTAAGGAAACATAGGATTGCGTAACTGAAATAAAAATTTTGATTGGATCTACATTTTTGTCTCAGCTATATGTAATTTGCAACGAAAAGTATTTCATCTTACATTGAATACCTTCTTTAGCATGCGTTTTTAGTAAGAATATTTATTACTACTTTACCTTTAGATTTCATCGTTCTATATATAGCTCTGTCTAAAATATCTACCAAAGTTTACTTTAGTCGGATTTTGTTATTTAAGCGCTTGTTCGTGTTTTGTCCGCGGGGCTACGTTTTAGATCACATAAAAATTAAAACACAGATAAAAGCATGATATTTTTTATTTTTTAATCTCAATTAAACGGCCCACCTTATGCTAGCAAAAATCTAAATTTGAGCCTCTTCACTCCGCATACCTCACCCGGCACGGCAACACATGCTTACGCTCGTAGCACGAGCACACGCACACTCGCGCGCAGC
>LQNK01000168.1:168803-187925 GCA_001586405.1 Phoebis sennae | reverse complement strand
CAGGCAATAGTCCTGAACTTTGCTACATTTTAATTTCGAAATATTCGATCCATTATTACTAATAATATTAGTGATCTCGCGAAGCCATTTGGCCTATGGCGGGCTCTTAAGTCAATAGATTTCAATTGATATTTTTTGGGATTTCAATTTGATACGTATCCGTAGCTGATATACGTAGATTCTGAATAATTGTAATTTACGCCTACAGATGATGTCGACGAATGCGTCTACTGATGTGTAGAGGAGGCTTATGGGAAAAAGTACACTCCGATCGCGCTTATTTTAAGCGTGACCTTGCGCTAGACAATCCTTCCTTTCGATAAGATATGAAAATAAAAAAAAAATAACTTTATTTCTTCAAGTTACACATAAAATACATAATTATAGGTAACAGTAGAATAGTTTGTTACTTAAAGTATTTGTATTATGGTGATGAGTTGTCATTAGGCCCGCACTAGGTATAGCCTGTCTTGCGGAGCCCCTCTAAGGATAAAACTTATTCCTTATAACTACAATTCAATATTTAAACTAAAATATTTATTGATTAAACTAAATAAAATTACAATTATGAATATTAATTACATCAAAATAAATAATTATTATTTTTTATACAAATTAAAATTAAAACTGAAAATTTTATTTTATTACAATGAATTATCTGATGAAGCTTACAAAAATTAAAATGAAAGGAATTTTAATATGTATTTGCATAGGTTATAAATTAAAGATTGAAAATTGTAACAAAATTGACAGGTTAAAATTGATTGGGTAGACTTTTAGTCGAAAGAAACTAACATATTTTTATTTACTTCAAATCAAAAATAATTTGTCACGAAGTATTAATATGAAAAATAATTAACCGCTTATGTATTGTTAGTTTTAAAGCATAAATATACAACCTTTAAACTCATTAAAATTACGAAAATTGATATCAACAATTATATTGCAATGATAAAATATTTGAGTACGCCGCGCTTTAAAAATATTGACAATGCGTCAATATTTTTAATTTGCAGATATAGAACAAAATCTTCCACAAAATGTAATTTCCGTCAACACGGATCCTAGAACGGGGAATCCTATCAGAAAAATCCTTTTAAAAATCACTAATTCGACGTATAAACATACATCGATAAACAAATTACATCAAAATTTTGGTTATATGTAATCTGATTATATCAATTGACATTTACTATTATCATCTAGGCGTGACTAGCGATTCTAGGTATCATTGTAAATTTGTCGAATAAACACATTTACTTACTTCAAAAGTATAAAATTTGTTGAATCTTCATCATCTAAGCAGTGTTGTCAGGATGTTGAGGTTAGGTCTTTTAGTTTTGGCGGCATTTTATGCGGCTAATTGTTTGCCCATAGACAATGATCGTAAGTTTTTTTTTGTTTATAGCAAGGAGGTCTTATGTTGTTCATAGTTTGAAAATAAAAGCAGATATTATTAAATGTTTGTACTGCTGGTCTTTTAAGTGTTTTTTCATTTAAATGATTTTTTGAAATATTATATTTAAAGAAATTAAGAAGTTCAATCAGATGATGTTATTTTTTATATTAAATAACTTTGTTAATTTTGAGAATTAATTTTATTATCTATTTTTTTAATTATACATAGTATAAACCATTTTTAATTATGAATAATAAAGAGAATTTATTGAAATTGAAAGTTATAATTTTTAAGAGGTATTTTCTAAATAAACAATAATTATTGTTATTAAAGTTTCAGAAAGCGCTCTTCTGAATCGGTTGAGAAGGTCACCAGAAGACTGTGACCACGACCATCCACACCCTCCCTACTGGCCCCCTCCACCGTTCTTCGGGCCCCCAGGACCACCGCCTTTCTGGCACCATCACTTCGACAACTCCGGTTCCAATGAGCATTACCAGCAGTACCAGAACAAAAACCAAGATAACAATCCCTCAGGTATATTTTAATTATGTCGAAAATAAAAATAGATCGATATTTTTTTTTTTATAACATTTTATTATTTTTTTTTTATAATTAGCAGACGTTTGACCGCCATCCCACGATGTTAATTGGCGATGCGGTCTAGGATGTAGCACGTCTACCTAGAAGAAGCCTATTCACTCTGGTCTTGAAGAGTCCTAAGTTGTAGTGGATCAATAGATAGATAAGATCGATATCATTTATTGACCAGAGAATTCAATCGGGTTATAAGAGTAAAGGAATAGAGTGTACACCTATGTTCGCGCATACACTTATGCACTATAATATCTCCTACGCAGTTGGCTAGTCTCTATTCAGATTGGCTACTATTTATTATTATATATTTACAAAAATAAGTATGTTTATCAATAGTTTACATTCCATAAAGTTTTCTTAGTTTGCCACTAGATGGCGTTGTTTCAAATTTCCTACATTGTTTATTAATGCAGAACTTTTGAATTTTCAGGGGGCTTCGGTAAACCACCGTGTGACGGCTGTGGTGGTAGTGGTGCGATAAGTAACTCAAGGAGTGACACTGGTGATGCTATTTCGATAGCCATCTCGAGGGGCGGGAAATCGAAGACATAAGGCCTGATAAGGACATACGATGACGGAACTTTTATGCAATAAATTATTATGTTAATAGATTGTTTTTTATTTTGTATGATTAGTAAAAATATTAAAATATGATTAAAAAATCTTTTATTTACAATTTACCTGGAAAGTGATTTTGAGATTTATCTGGAAAAAATCTTTTATTTACAATTTACCTGAAGTGACCCATCTTTTCCATGATATTTTTGAAAATTATTTTGGTATTATCAAAGTAAACCTAAAAAACGACGTCTTAATTTTGACTTGTGTTAAGTCGAATCTAGCTTAGCTAAGAAGGACATTTTTCGTACTTTAAGCCTGAAAATAATTTAATTCACAAGCCTACATATGTTATACATGTGAATGTTTGGATGTTCGGATACTTGTTCTGAACTTTTGCATACATACATTTTGCTGGAATTTTGTATACAGATCTTATTTTAACTGGATTAGATACTTTGTATATATCTATAGATCCCGATTTTAACGCAGAAAGAAGCAAATCCATACTAATATTATAAATGCGAAAGTAACTGTTTCTTCTTCAAGCCTAAAAGAACCAATAGATTAAATTTTCTATAGAGATTGTTTGAAACCCAAGAAAGGGCAGGATAGTTTTTTATCCTGGAAATCTTACATTAATAAGAGATATACACCAGGGAAACAGCGGGGTACAGCGTAAATAATAAGTTAGATCATTGATTGTTTTACAATAAAAGGTTGTTGAACCAGTATTTATAAGCTTAATAGAATAAAGTTAGCATGTCGTTAGTATTCACGGCAAATAATTTTAGACATTTATGATAGTGCTCCTTATTTTATTACTAGTGCTCGCCGACTAAAGCTAGACTTAATTGGTTTGACCGTTTTAATGCCTTTTTCTCGGAACACGGCAAAGTAATCTTAATGTCGTATGCAGAGTGAAATATGTTTTTTTGATTTACGATGTTTACTGTTAACACAAGTTTACATGTCAAGCTATATTCATAACAGTGTATTTTCGTAATGGTTTCCTAATTTAAATTGAATTACTACTAAAGCAATCACTAAGCACACAAAACAATTTATTTCTATATTTTAAAACACAAAGTATTAAAAACATTTATCTGAGACTAGCTCCGAGCGGTATCGCGTCTGTATCATAGTAATATTATATTATGTATAGCCTGTGTTCATCAGGGTTCATCTAGGATTCCAATGGTAAAACAATTTTTCATATGGGTTCAGTAGTTTCGGAGCCGATTATATTCAGACAAACAAACAAAAAATCCAATCTTTCCTCTCTATACCTAATATTAGTATAGATATAGATAATTAGGATTTTATAATGACCTTTTTATTACAAATTTTATAGCATAAATGAACGAATTAATGGATTTAAATTTATTCGGAATCCATTAATCTGATTAAAATGAATCAACAACCCGTTTACATAGATTCCACATTTTTATAACCGCCAATTTATGTAAAACAAAACAATCTTGATCGTGATTTTTGCAAATGTCTTCCGCCTAATATTCCATATTTGGTAATTTTACTTCCGCGGGAAATCCGAACATTATGTAGTTTCAATGTCAAATGCGTGGGAGTCGCCCTTGCTTCAAATAATATATAACTCTTTGACCCGCGAAATATCATCACATCAAAGCGAATTCAAAATGTCGAAGTATTTTGTGTACTTTTTGGTCTGTGTCGGCTGGAGCTTTGTTTTTGCTGAAGGTAGATTTGTTATAATTTATCATCTGTCAGAGCTATTGACGTACAATAATATTTTAACACCGTTATCTTATATAATGTAATAGTAGTTTCGTGGCGCGGTAAAATCCTTGTTATTATTTAGTCTCTATAATCGAGTACCGTTTTGATTTAGTGATAGAAAGAAAATTTGCATTTCAAAGGACTAGTATCACAAATTAATGTCTTACTGTTGTCGAGAGTTTATATTTTAATAATATATTGTATATTCGGTCCTGATTTGACGTTAAATAAATTAAATTATTTGTTCTTATCCCCTTAATTTATTTTGTTGAAAAAGATAATAAAGAATCATTAAGTAGATAATTAAATAGAAAAATTTATACAACTTTACATGAAACTATCATAATGTCGATTGTCTATATAATTACTAAATATTAATTTTCTACTTATTATATCCTATACATATATGTATACGTAGGTAGCCACCTACCTGTACTATATTTGTAATATGTATGTACCTGTATATTTGTAATTCAATTCAATAATACTTTGAATACATAAATTACAAATAAATTTGTATCTAATTTTATACTTAATTAATTTACAGATATACAAAGTAGGAATGATTATGGTGATCAGAACGCAAGGCATTTCCTGAAAAAGAAAGGCTGTCATTTCGGCCTTTGCGGAGGAGACTACGGTAACTATGGAGGGTACCAAGGAGGGTACGGAGGGTACGGAGGCTACCAAGGAGGTTACCCAGGAAATCAATACCCATATCCCCCAATTAACATAGGCATCAGCCAATCTCAATCTTCAGCATCGGGAGGCTATGGTTACGGTGGTTATAACCCCAATTATAACCAATATAATGGTTATAACAGGCCATTCCCAAACCACGGATATAACAGACCATTCTTTGGCGGATACCCTTCCAATAACCAATTCAATGGAAACTTGTATTTAGCCAATACAGGCAATGGTTATGGATTGAGAGGGGGCAACAGTTATGGTTATGGAGACTATGATGATCAATATGATGAAGATTTTGGAAGATCGGCCGACAAAAAAGACTGAAAACGAATTATTAGTTTAAGAATTAGGACTGAATTAAATTTAAGTAAAAAGTTTATGAAACATGAAAAAGACATTAATTGCACTGTTAATTTATCCTCATCAAAAAGTTTTCTATTTGACACCATAAAAGCTAATTATTTAAGTCAAGATAATAAAATTCATAAAGGATGTTTATCTTCTACGTCAATCAAAAACGAAATGAAAAAGATTTATCACTCCCAAACATGTACCATTACTAGTTCCATGAATATTAATTTCTATGATTATTTTTATAACGAAATGTATTATTTAATATATCGAACATTGAACTGTGAAGTATTTAATTATACTGATACTGACAACAAATCGTTTATTTTTTATCCTGTTCATTTTCACATTACTGTCTTTATGAAGTAGATATTCATGTACATTATCGCACAAGATTACACATTTGCATATTTTATTAGACGATTTATGATGTCGGAGCTTTTTTACTTACTGGTTTTGCTTTGTTAATAATTGAACAAATTTTGTTCTTCCGGCGATTTTTGTGAATCGATACTTGCAAAAAACTTTATGATGTTACCCATCGTGTTAATTAGCATTTAATTCACCACCCAAAATATTTATATTATCACAGATAAATTATTTTACCGTAAGATTTGTGATAAATTTCTGCGTGTCAATGCCTCACTCGGTCCACTTGACCTAGTTGGTGGGGGAACTTGTGATATATAAAAACTAAGAGAAATGATAGGCTAGTATTCATAACGACAAGAGAAAGGTACTCATCTGAGTAAAATGGCAGGAAAACTTATCAGCTTTTTGGCTATCTTAGCTGTAAGCACAGCCAATCCTGTGTGGTTAGGTGAGTTGGACAATTGAAGCTTGTCAAAAACAATGTTAAAACTATTGTGAAAACACTATATAATGCAAAAATGTTTCTTATAATTTTTCATATTATTAAAATTATTGATCAATTATAATTCTTATAGAATGCTTTAATTATATAAACGTTTTAAAATATAGGAACGGATTAAAGATAGGGAGGCAGGATAATGCTAAGAAAAACATAACATGTTACTTTCTCTGCAGGTCACCCTTACTCTTCTGAGATGTACTTGAGGAATCCTCAGCCTCCCAGCATCGCTTTTGGATTCGGCAGCGGCTTCAGCAGCGACATCGGTGGTATCAAGCACTCTAGCAGCTACGGCAACTCCTTCCAAACTGGAAACGCGCAAGCATATGGCGGCGGTTTCGGATCTTCAGATGGGAACACTTTTGCTCGTGGAGTAGGCTACGCACAAACCGCACCCCAACCAAATTACAACCATCATTACCAATTTAGACATCCAGTAGCCATCCAGCCTCAGGACTTCCAACAGGCTTCTGCGGCAACATTCAACGCGGGTGGTCGATCTGTCAACACCGCCTCCGCCCAAAGCTTTGGAAACTTTGGCGCAGCTGTTTCCTCAGCTCAATCTATAGACGGCATGGGTCAAGCTGTAAGCGCAGTTCAGAATAACGGCCAGGCTCAATCGGCAATTTCTTCTGTGCAAAATCTTGGACGCAACAGCTTCGATACTACTATCGCTTCCACAAACAACCATGGTCACGGTTTTGGATCGGCTATTTCTAGAGCTGATAACGTGGGCGGATTCCAAAGTGCCATTTCTTCTTCTCAGGGAAATAACAACTTTGGAGCTCAAGGGGCTATCGCTCAGAATGTTGGTGGGTTCAAAACGAGCAATGCCTACAACGTCAATGGAGGTGCGGTACAGAACAGTGTAGCTATCAATGGTCCGGGAATCCAGGTGGCCCAAAGTTACTCTAATAATAATGGTCTTTACTAAGTATTATATAAGAATTTTAGTGTAATAATGGTGAATCCATTGAAATAAAGACTGCCCTTTAAATGTTATCTTTCATTTATCAAATCATTTATAATATTTTTCATGAAAATTTAAGAAAAATATATTTTTAAAACTTATTTATTTATTTAAATAAACGAACCAGAAAAAAACAAACATTAAATCTATTTAATTAATCACAAAGACCAAATGTAGATTGGTGAATGTCATAGCTTTTAACGTTAGTCTTTGTGTGGGCATTAATAGCCTATGTATTTTCATGTACCACAAACCCGTTGGTAGCTGTTGCTATGTGCTATACTATCTGAGTCATATCGACGACAGAAAGCTTGCTATGTAACATTGTCAGGAAACAAACCGTTATACGAAAGCTTTATTTGACGAAGATTTTTTGGGTTTTAAATTTTGTATACACGTTTTAAGTATGTATATGAATACAATTTGTACTTCGATAACGATATGATATTTGTTAAATAATCTTGTTCTGTAATAATTTAAGTAATTAATTTTACTTTTAACGTAAACCAAAATACTTTTACGTAATATTTGTTATTATTGCACTGACCATTACAAAAAACTAGGGACACAATTTTAAAGAATAGGCGGTCTTTATGCTAAGGACGCGATTTATTCAAGACAACCGGTCCTACTCACAATATAAAATAATAATTTATAACAATATGTAATATGTATATTAAACTATTAGCTCGCCCCGAGCTAAATAATCAAATCTTTTTGTTTGATACCACACTTGAATATATTCATATGAAAATCGCCTATTATACCCCCCCACTCGTATTCGGTTGGCGCAAGTGGATATGCCAGAGTCCTTTGCGCTAGAGGATTTGGGTTCGATCCCCATGGGTAAAATATTTATTGATAAATTGTATGAATTTACAAAAATAACTATATTTATATTTAAACAGAAGGAATATAATTTTCATTTAGTTCGGGACGTCCGAGAATCCTATCAATATTATAAATGCGAAAGTTTGTGAAGATGTATGTATGTATGTTTTTTGTTACTCTTTCGCGCAAAAACTATTGAAAAAAATTGAGTAGCCACCTGGATCAAAAATTCCGCGGGTGAAATCGCGGAGCGCGGCTAGTATTATTTATATACGCGTATCATTTTAAACTATCTAAAGAACAGATATAACAATATTGTATACATTCAATATATTTTTTTAATTGTATTTATTGATTACATAATTTGTTTTAATAAATTTTTTTTGATATTAAATTGTTTGTTTTAATTTTATCCGTACTGATATTACTTACAATCTGACTAGAATATTCTATCAAATTATTTTGATAATATCAGGTTTTGGTTCTTTAAACAGTATTCATTGGGTTTTATTATTGACTAGGTTTACTTGGCTTCCCACGGGAAGGTATAGTATATATCCTTCTCAGTACTCGAAACTATTTTAATGAAAATTTTGAAGAAGATTGGTTGAATAGTTAAAAAGCATAAAAAGGTAACAAAAAAATTCTCATTTATAATTCGTTGGGATTAACTTAATCAACATTTGCGCTAAATTTCGTTCAACATGGTAGCTGGTCCACCGATATTAATTAACTCATACAAGTGATAAATTACCAAAAAAAACCTCTTACTTTTGTAATGTATTCATAGTATCCGTTAAAAACATTATCCGACAAATAGCTTAATAGTCTCAATTAATCTTATCTAAATTAAATCGAATTAACAGTTCTTTACTGTAAATTCGCGAATTAATCAAGAGCAACCGGATTTGTGACGAAATACCAAACTGTTCGTCGGTATAATCTTATCAATCTACTCCGGGCCAAAAACTTACGATTTGAAAATCGAAGAATAGAAATAAAACAAAAAAAATATTTCCACACTTCATAGCATAATATTTTTATAAGAGGAAGAAAAACAAAACGTTTTAAAGGAATCATGGAAGGCATATATGCTGTCAGTAAACCGAGTGATCAAACTCCCAACAAATTATATAAAGGGAAAAGCACCTTTTCATGTCACAAAAAGAGCTTTATGTGAGACTAGCTGAGCTCCGCAGTTTCACCCGCGTATACATCCCGTTCCCGTAGGATTTTCGGGATAAAAACTATCCTATGTCATTCCTGGGGTCTCAAAGTATCTCTGTACAAAATTTCATCCAAATCGGTCCTGTAGTTTCGGAGCCTATTCATTACAACCAAACAAACAAAGTTTTCCTCTTTATAATATTAGTATAGATATTGAGCTAAAATGTAAATTTAAATATTAAATATCGCAATGTATGTAAAAATCGCAGCCCATTCACACGAGCAAAACCAAAAAATAGCAGCATTTCCATTCTATTAAAAAATTACTCCCTTTGAGTTCGAAAGGTAAGGAACCACATACATAGTACACATTTCTAACAAATGTTACCTATCTAATTAGTTCGGATATAGTTATGGTCCTCCCAGAAACCATTTTAAAAAGAAAAAATAGCATACTTAAAAAAACAAATTAAATATGAAAATTGCATGGTAACAAACATTTGATAACAGGTCTATCTCGGTTACTCTAGTTTAAAAACATCGCGAAGGTAATGTTGATTCATATTGGCGATGAACGCGAGCGTATCACGCTGTTTTTCATAGCGTCCATAAATCTATACTAATATTATAAAGCTGAAGAGTTTGTTTGTTTGTTTGTTTGAACGCGCTAATCTCAGAAACTATTGGTTCGAATTGAAAAATTCTTTTTGTGTTGATTAGACCATTTATCGAGGAAGGCTCTAGGCTATATAACATCACGCTGCAACTATTAGGAGCGAAGAAATAATGGAAAATGTGAAAAAAACGGGAAAAATTATTCATGCCTGAGGGCTTCCGTTATATATGTTATATGTATATGTTATATGGGGTATATATATAAGATTACGCTATGGGAGCGATGCCGCGCGGATCAGCTAGTCTCTTATAAAATTATATTAAATATTCCAAAGGTCTTATACGACCGCATTGTTTTATGAACATAAAGATTACAATCATATACAGTTACTGCGAAAATATTTTATAGGCTTATAATATGTTAACTATTGGAAAGACAATTAAATTAAATCGACAAATTATACAGTTTCTGTATATTGCTAAGATGACTTGTGTAACCTTATATGGGTTTTATTGTAAGAATTCGGCATACCGCTTCATCTAATCGAGTATCTAACTCGTTTTATAGTATTCAAACGTTAACAAAATGAACAAAAAAGTAATAAAATACTGTTATATTATCAACGAAATCTAACAAAGGTGACATACGGCTTAATTCTTGTATATTAAAATATCATATATTTATCGTTTTTTTGTGTCAAAGCGAAATCTCTAAAACATTAATTTAGTTCCGTTAGTCCTGCCATAAACTAGAACTTGTCTTGTAGAGGATAAAAGCTGGTGTTGTGGTGATCGGACGCCATTTCAAATAATATTTCGCATAATGACGACATTTTCATCTTTGATATTGATATTTATTGCTATTTTATTTAGATTTCCAACAGGTATGTTACATTTATTATGTCATTTATTGGTATGAAATAATGTTTGTATAGGGATACAATTTTGATAATTTTTACTTACTTTTTCGACTGAAAAATATAAAGATAATGATTGACATTAATAATTTCAGATGCAGTCGAAGAGAACCTGCATAAAAATGGCGTTCATATGAAATTTGTGATGCCAGAAAATTCTGGAACTGGAAGCGTAGGTGTAGCCAGCGTTGCGTCTGTGACCTCCCGAAATGGCAAAGTATCTTCCGTGGGTGGAGTACAATATTACCCTTTGACAGATGGAAAGAAAGGCACCTCAAAAACGTATTCAAAGACTGAAGAAAAAGCTTCACCGCGGGGTTTCATCGTGACAAGTTATAGTTCTGACTCGAGTCCCCCTGTAACGAATGTGTGGAGCACAGATTCAAAAATTCCCAATATAAACCCGTGGTTCTTTAACACTCCCATCATTCCTATAAGGTCATTGTTTCCTGATATTTCAGAGTTACATAACCTGGCAGCACCTTGGCCTTTAAGACGCATTCGCAATGCTCCCAATAGTGACTTCTGGAGATACCCAATATACAACCCGTTTATGAATGTTTGGTCGTAAATTGTTATTTTAAAATGTATAGATTAAATAAGGTATACGTGTGTTAACTGATTAATTTATAAGTATGTTGTTATAAGACAATTTATTATTTAAAAATAATAATATAAAAATATTTGGCATTTTTATAAAATCCTTATCCTTGATCGATACGACATTGTTTTTCACTAGTTAAAATAATTAAACTTCATATTAATTAAACCCATTGAATTCGTCGTTGATTTACGCGTCCCAAAAATAATAAGATAAACAATGAACATATTTTTTGTCTAAAGCATTAGACAAACTGATAGAATTAAATAATACCTCATACCAGGGACCTTTAAACGATTGCTACCTGAAACTGGAAAGTTCTGTTAATAATTATCATCTATCGTAAACATAACTTTAAAATAACTACGTTTACTCTTATAGAGATAAAGAGTTTAGTTGTATTGTTTAAGAAATAATTACACACAACTAAACAGCTATTCCGACCAGGGAATTGCAATTTTTCACCATACTAGTTTTGACCCGCGTAATAATAGTCAATAATTCCTATGAACCTATCAAAAACATAATGTACTTTCAAGTTAGACATATTTTAGCTTATAGCTTCCCTTATGATTCCATCAGCAGTACAATAGGGCAGTACCATTGTTATTAATTTGAGTAAATTATTGCTAAAATCTCCATTGCATAAAATTACATAGAACCCATAATTTAAGTTAGATAAATAAATGAATCAAAATCGGAATCTCTGTTCAGCCGTTTCATAGACAAAGTATAGATTTACATACGATGGGTACTTCGACTACACAGCTATTTCAACCATAGTAATTTATCATATTGAGTGTTAATACGTGTTTTATCTGTTTGTAACGTTTCTCTTAATTGAAATTGGCTATAAATTATCAAGTCACAGCTCGTACACATTCCATTAAGGTGTTGTGCTTAGCTTTTTAATTATAATAGGAGTATATAATGATGCTTTAGGAATTTAGTCCTATATAATAGAGCTAGAAGGATTTTATCTTCTGTATCCCGTGGAGTTCCAGAAAAACTATTCTATGTCCTTTCTCGGGTGTCAAACAATCTATGTAAAAAATTCTATCCATATCCATATAGGTATGAAGAGACATCTTTATGTCTCTTTTTTACAAAGATGGTTCTTTTCCAAAGATGGTTCTTTAACCATTAGGCATGAAGAGACAGGCAGTGTTACTTTTGCATTTATAATGTTAGTAGACAAAGAGGGATTTGAACTACACTACTTCGGATCCAGACATATTCCGAGAGCCAGGACCATTTTTGGGGAAGGTTTTGAGGCAAGCGGAAAACTTGAATGATGCCTCTTCTATTATACATACTGCAGACCTGGATGTTGGGGTCTAATAGGAGAGGCATCAGACAAATTATCAGCTTGCCTGAAACACGTCCCCAAACATTCGAAATAACAGAATAAGATATAAACATATATGTCTTGTTCGTCAGATTTGTCACATCACCGACAATCAAATAAAAATACCTTTAATGAAGTAGTCATCAATAGTGACTCATTAACGTGGGAGTTTTGAAAGTTTAAGCACTTAAACTGGAAAAATTGGTCGCAGAAGTTTGTCATTTTGTAAATCAATATTAATTTACATTTATTACTTCATTAAAAATATTCTATTAATTAAATACAGACATTACGTGTAATTTTTATTTAAAATCAAATATTCATTATTAAACCCAAAATAAACTACTTAAATAGTTAAGAAACTACCTATTTAGGGAGTTTCTTTTAAGTGGACAAGGTCAAGACATGCCTTAAAACCATAGGTCATTTGATCTAAGCTACTCAAACACCAACAACTAAAATGCATTAGATAACTTCAGACAACTACAGACACAGATACAGACATAAGATAACTACAGACACATTAACATTACTTTTTGCCCTTTATAAATGGAGATGACAACAATTTCGCAACAAGTAAAAGCCAAGCGGCCATGTTTAGATAGCATAGCCATTTGCGCGCGCTTCTCGGCACTAACCAGGCGTCAACATGAGAATATTTATTCTGTTGTCTATTCTCTTTGTTGTGTCTATTGCATTCGCTGCACCGCAGTCGAAATTACAGTTCGGGGATTATGGTAAGTTTTTTGTGATATTTCTTAAGTTAATTTATTGAATACTAGCTCTGCATATCTCCCGTTTCCATGGGATTTTCGGGATAAAAACTATCCTATGTCGTTACTCGGTTTTCAAGCGATATCTGTAAAAAAAATCGAGTGGTTAAGGATTACAAAGTACTTTTTATTATGATTATTGAATACGCAACGCAAAAAGTATTATTAATTTCTTTCTTTCAGTTTTGTTTTAAAGATTTTTTTCACAATATTCCTCTCATTTTTGTAAAAAAATAAGGAAGAACTTAAATTGAGTTTTTTAAATAACTATACAAATAAAAATAAATAGCATTAAATACTAATGTCGCAGTTAAGAACTGCCAATACTTCTAATGTATATAAATTAATGTCAGAGTTTTGGTTTGTTTAACGCAAAGTAAATCTGTAGTTCTGTCGCGATCATCCTTGAGGTACGTAAGAGGTCAAATGTCGGTGTACAACATTATATCAACAAACATGTTAAATTTATTTGTACTGCAAGTATATTAATTATTTTACGTCAAATAAATAAATTATTATTGTTTGTTGAATACCTAAAGAGATGGTGCTCGAAACCGGTCTAATTTGTGAATAAATAATTAATTTGGTGCAGAAAGTAAATAACTGTGGAACTTAGTGAAGTGTTTTTAGACATGCCTTATAAACCATATTAGTTTATTAATTCAAAAAATTAATAGACAGTTTTCTTATTTATATTGCCAAATAATTTTTAGTAAAAGTTTAAGTCAAAGGCAAAATGTTTAATTTCCAAATCGGCCTCCTGTATTCATATCTTTTTTTACCACTGAATCCGACGCCAGTCCCTAACGGCTTAAAAACAACTATATTAAACACACATAATATTACCGTTATAACTTAATCATAATAAACAAACATCTCCTGATTAAATCATTAATAGAACTACTATTATGTTTCATTTAAATAAAGAAAAGTAAAAACAATATTATCTTTAGCTCTATATATGGACATGGCGCCAATTCTTTTCAACAAAACAAGAATGAAATGGGATAATGATGCAAGGAATCAGGTTATACGATTATGCAAACAGATGAACAATCTAGAACAAGTTTGAATTTAGTATTTTCTTGTCTTTGTTTTAACGCGAGTACTTTCCATGTCGGGTGAATAATAATTTATAAAAAACCGCGTTTAAAATCCTTTATAAAGTATTTTATTTAAGTTTGAATTTATTCTTACGTGTTCTTATGAGTTCTTGTATTCAAATAAGGGCATTATTAGAAAAAATGTTTCAACTGACTGAATTTCACGTCACGACGGTTAATCTCTGCAGAGAGCAGTTAACAGCGGGAGATATTACAGTGCACAAGTGTGTGCGCAAGCGCAGGTGCACTCTTTATCCCTTTACTTTCATGGTATAATGGGATGGAAATCCGACACGAACGGAGAGGTTTAACGTGCTCTCCGAGGCTCAGGGGTGTAAGATAGCTAACAACTCAAGGCTGTTATAGAGATTTTTTGTCAGAAAATGTCAATAACATCTTATCTTTTGGCCCCAACCGGGATTAAAACCCGAGACCCCTCGGTCTGTACTCAAAGATGCAACCACTACACCAACGAGGCAATCAGTAATCAGGTTACATGATTATGCAAACAGATATAGAATCTAGAACATGTTTCGATTTATTATTACGTGAAACAAGATCTTCAAGTTCTTGTTTTTAAAATAAGGGCACTATTACGATGGCCATTTGAAGCACTCGAGTTCGTTTTTGCGTAAGAATATAGATGATTTAGTTGTTTGATTATATGTAGACCATTCCAAGAATGAAGAATGTTAACAAATTTTATTTTTAGCTTTCCATATTCTCTTTCAAAAATAAAAAATACTGTTAAAAAATTATTTTATTACGTCAATTAGTTTTTATTTTATAAGCAAAACAAGTTGCAACGACAGGATGATTTTTTTATGTGGGCTTTTAGAGTTAAATCTTGAACTATACGGGCGAACAAAATGCTGTAATATTTTCGTCAAAATTTGACCGCGAAATTTGACGACAGTAAAAACATTGAATTTTTAAACAATGGTTTACCGAACCAGGAAACCCTCTTACTACAAAAACTGCCTGTTTCTATAAGAAATAAAAAAAAATACAAGAATTGGGCCACTTAATCAAGTCGGTTAACAATACTGCAGGCATTGTTCAATTTAAAAGTTGTGCTATACATTCAAGTGTATTTAAAAATTGTATTATTTTTTTTTCAGATAACAGACAAGTGATAGAAGAAGTGGTTGTACAATCGGTGCTTCACGTCAAGAGTCCCTCAGGGCGGCAGGCGAGAACCAACACCAAAACAAATTTGGAAGATGGCGCGCGAGTCGCTGAAGCTAAACAATGATTAGTTTTAAAATGATTTTCAACGTTAGCTTTAATAATTTTGTATTTGTAGGCAAGGAAAAGAAACTTTAATTATGTGTAAATTGTCAAAAAATATATGGATTAATAATAATTAAATATTGCCATACTTAAATTCTAAAATTAGTGCTAATCATAGAACATTAAAAGAGTTTATTGTTCTGTGGTGTGAATGTAATTGAGAGCAAAGCAAAGATACAAAAAGAAAAAAAATCCTAGTCATAAGGTATAGATTTGAATGAATTTTGAAAAAGCAATAAAATTTGAGGGTGAAAATTGTAAAAATATAATTTTAGATTAGCTTTTTATATTTAATGATAATCAGGTTTTGAAGAAATAAATGTGTGTTTAACCTTTATTGTCCTATTCGATGTTTATGTATTTCATGCAAAAATCGGCAAAAACTCTTAATTACGTATGTAAAATGTCTTTTTAGTAAAAATCATGAAACAAACACCTATAGCTAATGACATTTAATAATTTGAAGAACAACGTGAGGAGTACGTAATAATAAAAAATAAGAAATAGTCATTATAGTTTTTTTACTGTACTTACGGCATACAGGCACAATTAGACAACCCAATTGGCGCAGTGGATGTGGCTATGGTCTATTGCGCTGGGGGGTGTGAATTCAATCCCCATGAGTAGAAAATTATGATTGTAATTTCATACTGTCTTGGTGTTAATTTATTAGTATGTATGTTATCAGTTATCTAGTTTCCAAAGTACAAAGCTTTGCGTAGTTTGGGACTAGATGGCGTTGTGTTAAATGTCTAGGAATATTAATTATTTCATTTAACTCTAACAGTTCAAATTAGTGTGCTGAGGAAAACAATACTAGACGAATGCCTCTATCTTGGGCCTCTGTGTACAAAGGAATTATAAATTATTTCACGACAGTAAGAAGCATAACCATTATTATGAACATAGAGTTATATAATTACCTCTAATTTCCTTTTCATCCCTCTCCACGACAAAAATTTCCTTATCAAAAAAGGATTCCCATATTAATAAAACAATAATAAAATATGCAATGACTAGACCTTCAGATGCAGAACTGCCTAAAATAATATGTTCAGTAATGTATGTACGAAAATTAAGTTTTGGAAACGAGAACGTGAAAACAAAATTGCTAAGAACTTTATTAAAGGCGTTTCGTTTAGGTTATACATTTTTTTCTTTTCTATGATCTTTTTAATTAAATATCTACAATGATACATGGTATGATAATCTCACCGAGAACTGGAGCATCTTCAGTGATTAGCTCATCAAGCGTTACAACTTCTCCGGGATAATAATATGATAATATGATGATTCGGGATGTTTTTGTTCACGTCTTGCCTCAGTCTGGGAGGGCATAAAAGACTTATCTATCTACTTACCGAAAATAGATCAATGAAACCACACAATGGGGAAACGGAACTTTTTGAGCTTCAAGACATATATAAACTGTATACCAACCAAGACCAAATATAAACTGTATTTGTATACAGTTTATATTTGGTCTTCGGAAATATGAACACTTTTGTTATTTGTCTAAGATGTCGACTAAGAATCTTTCTATTAATTATTTCTATTCCATTTTTATACTTATTATTATACGCAAAAGTGGCATAAGATCAGGTGAGGAGATAGTTCTGCGCCTATCGTGAGGATAGTGCCATTTTGATTAAAACTGACTCCTTTTTTATTAAAGCTTAGCTGATCCACGAGGTTTCACTCCCGTAACATAATGTTATAGTCTATAAAATATAGCCTTTGTTACTCGTGTATAGTTTAGCTTTCGAATGGTGAAAGAAGTTTTAATCGGTCCAGTAGTTTTTGAGCCCCTTTCATTACAACAAAACAAACAAAGTTTTCCTCTTTATAATATTAGTGTGTTACAGGTTTGTGTTGGTATCCGCTATAGAATTTCATTGGATAAGGATCATGTCGGCGTTCATGATAGATTAAAAAAGCCTAATACAATAATGGTATTCATAGAGCGGTACACGGGATGGCATGACAATGAGATGCGCACGCGCTGCGCATATACTACCGTCACGCTTGCGTGTACAGGATGTGTTATTTTATATTTTAAATAAAATACTTTTTAAAGGATTTTAAACGCGGTTTATTATACATTATTATGCTCGCTGTAAAGTGCTCGATTCGTCGGGTTAAATAATAATATATAATAAACCGCGTTTAGAATACTTTAAAAAGTATTTTATTTAACATGGAAAGTACTCGCGTTAAAACAAACATAAGATTATACTATTTTATATTTTATTTCAATAGTAGAACAAATGCATCTAAAACGTTGGGCCTAATTTAGATGATCACTATCCAAACTTCTTTATAAAAAACGTGGCAATTTTAAAGACGATATCATTATTCGCTAGAAAAGCATAATGTATGATGGATATAATTTTAGGTGTTATTATATTTAAGATTTACTTTCTTCTGACACCGACTACTTTACGCCAATTTCAATTTGATTTTGCTATAGGTAACAAAACAAAATTTACTTAAATAATATGCGATTGAAATAGTGTATAGATAGAACATTCCGATTCCTTGCCAAAAGAAGCATATTTGTATACAATCTTAAGGATCACCGAACCGTTACCAACGCACGCACTATCCACCATTATTTTTTTAAAATAACCAAAAATAGTAACGATTATTTGTTTTATTTTATTAATTAATTTAATCAATTAACTTATATCCGAACACCCTATATATTTACCAAAAATATTTTTTTATATTCAATTTTATAAAAAAACACCCTGTACATTTACCAAAAACACCATATTTGAATACAATCAAAGGGATCACCGAGCCGTTAGAGGCGCCCGCGCTCTATCCACCATTATTTATTTGAAATTACCAAAAATAGTAACGATTATTTATTATATTTAATTAATTAATTTAATCAATTAACTTATATACGAACACCCTGTATATTTATCAAAAATATTTTTTTATATTCAATTTTATAAAAAAACACCCTGTATATTTACCAAAAACACCATATTTGAATACAATCAAAGGGATCACCGAGCCGTTAGAGGCGCGCGCGCTCTATCCACCATTATTTATTTCTAACATATGCACGGAATACGGTTACATCTTCTGAGAAGCTCAAGCGATTCCGATGCTAAGTCCGTCATTGATTTGTTGTTCTGTCAAATTTTCTGTTACCAAGTTAAGATACGCTTTATGGCCAATTTAACGGCCTTTCGTAGATGAAGCACATACATAATGAATTATCAATTGCTGGAATAAGTGAACACGGGTCAAGTTTGTATCGTCT
>LQNK01000168.1:147048-166345 GCA_001586405.1 Phoebis sennae | reverse complement strand
AGTCACCCGTGACCATGCTCGCTGTAAAGTGCTCGCAACGTCGGGTTAAATAATAATGTATAATAAAACGCGTTTAAAATCCTTTAAAAAGTATTTTTCTTAACATGGAAAGTACTCGAGTCAAAACAAAAATAAGATTATATGATACTATTATAAAATTTATTTCAATAATACAACAAATGTATCCAAAACTTTGGATCTGATATAAATGATCACTATCCACACATCTTTATAAAAAACGTGGCAATTTTAAGAGGATATCATTATTCGCTAGAAAAGCATAATGTATGATGGGTATAATTTTACTTTCTTCTGACACCGACTACTTTACGCCAATTTCAATTTGATTTTGCTATAGGTAAAAAAACAAAATTTACTTAAATAATATGCGATTGAAATAGTGTATAGATAGAACATTCCGATTCCTTGCCAAAAGAAGCATATGTGTATACAATCTAAAGGACCACCGAACCGTTACCAACGCACGCACTATCCACCATTATTCATTTAAAATAACCAAAAATAGTAACGATTATTTATTTTATTTTATTAATTAATTTAATCAATTTTCCTATACACGAACACCCTGTACATTTACCAAAAATATTTTTTTATATTCAATTTTATAAAAAAAAACATCCTGTATATTTACCAAAAACACCATATTTGAATACAATCAAAGGGATCACCGTGCCGTTAGAGGCGCGCGCGCTCTATCCACCATTATTTATTTCGAACATATGCACGGAATACGGTTACATCTTCTGAGAAGCTCAACCGATTTCGATGCTATGTCCGTCATTGATTTGTTGTTATGTCAAATTTTCTGTTACTAACTTAAGATACGCTTTATTGCCAATTTAACAGCCTTTCGTAGATGAAGTACATACAAAATGAGTTATCAATTACTGGAATAAGTGAACACGGGTCAAGTTTGTATCGTCTTTGAATACGAATAACAATCTTACGTTTTTCCGATACACATCCTCTTTCAAATGACCACGTTTTTTATTTATCAAATAATATACATAATACTAATATCTATTTTAATTTTTTTCAGCGTCACTAAGAAATGTTGCTACACCCACAGATTAGAGAATAAAAGGCAGATGAATAATATACCGCACAATTTCATTATGACTGAAATAATACATGATTTACGTTACTATAAAAATTAGTACCACTACAGACTATAAAAAACCACAGAAATTTAAGAATGATCGTTAAGCGTTAAATATAACGCATAACTTCCTTTTAAAATCCTGGTTTAAATCTCAAATTTGGAAAATTATGATCAATTCGCAGTACATGAACGTAACAAGCCCTTAAAAACATAAAATATGGGTCGTTATGAATTCATTATTTAAAATTTATTTCATGCTACCGTACACCATACAAATAGATATACTGCCAGTATTTGTCACAGATGGTCTTTGTCGGCAAATTCAGTATTTTTCCTACATATTTCTACTAATTATTTCAAGCACGTTTTTTGTGTAGTAACATTAATTACGATCACCTTCCGTAAACAAATAATTCAAGTATTTTAGATTACAATTCACAAAATATAGTCTCGTTGTTACGATGTTACAACTGGTTGGAGGTTTCCTAAATTTTTCCTTTCTCGTCTATCACTGTTCTTAGATTTTTTACTAATAATTCATCTTTATGTTTTTGTGGGTAATTGGTGATAGATTAGTTAATGGTTTAAAATGCCAATACCAGTCGTTATCTTTCTTCAAAAAACCTTTGAGCCTTTTTTTAGAATATAACATTCTATCAATAATAATTGAATAATTAACTAATTAATTTGCTAAACATTTTAACATTGTTCTTGAAAAATATTCATAAAATAAAATGTATATTTAAGTCACAACTGTTCTTGTTATTGGTGGTTTAAGACGACGTACGATTAAACCAGAAAAATAAACAATGATTGGTCGCAAAATTATTATAATCCTCACGTTCCGAGCTTCGTCTTTACTATAATTATTATTGCACATAAAAATCGTATTAAACACCTGCGCAAATTTCAATTTAAACGCACAAAAACCTAATGAAATATTCAACGTCTAATTGGTGATACGAATTCGTTAAATCCATCAGGTCGGAAGACTAAGTCTCCAAAACGCTGGATGACCTCGGTTGGATTTATATTCAGAAATCACTGTTCGCAGATGTACGTATTTATTTCATTGGAGAACAATAAAAATTCGCTTTACGCGCAATGCATTTCAATGAGCATAGATTCGGGAGTAATAAATTAAAAATGCTCGAACTACACGCGAATCCAAAGCTTCCGTAGGTATTCCCGGACTATCTTCTCGGTCGGAGTCATGTCGTGATACAATCAATCGTGTTTGGTTACGTGCGTCATATTTGTTGGTAGACGATGAATCAGACGAAACAATGACGATTTTGAATGACAATAATTATGTCATCGATATCATTTAAGGGCACACTTCCTTTGGGATATACGTTTGAAAAACCCGTTGCGTAGAGTATTTAGGGCAAGAGGTTTGACCTAAAATTTAAGTAACACCATTGTGACTCCAGCGAGAATTTAACACAAATCAGATTTACATGTACCTATTTAATAAATATTTTTCATTTAATTAAGAAGAAAGTGGGTTCATATTAAGGCATGTATATTCCGACGAAAGAACGCTAGCCAACCTATGTTTTGTTTAACCTAAACATTCTAAATAATCTATTCGGTCCACATGATACCTATCACTTACATCGCGCATGCATCATACTAAATAGTCAATTGAGAGGTTAATATATCCATCAGTTGTTATGACTGCTAGGAATGCTATAAGACATAACATAAGTCCAAACACGAAGACCTAACATTAAATTAAATCATGATAAACATAAAAGGGCTCCTTAATGTTCAAGGTAGAAATAAAATATAACATAAAACTAATCTGCTTTAGAGATCTTAACTGCAGCAAAGAAATTGATTACTTACTACAATTATTTATCCCTATTTTGCAGTGTTCCAAGTGACATTGCCATATACATAAATATACCCACGTCTTTTCCAAAAAGCATTACCTACATCCGTGCATTAAACAACGCGTTTTATGCAAGAAGCATTGAATTCAGGATCTGCCTAATAATTTTCTAAGCCCCTTCACATAATTTCCAAAGCAAATTTGTGGAACGTGATTTTTAGCATTGAAATGACCAAAACAATACCGTTGATGATTTGAATAAGGCAATATCATAAACATCACACTCCATTGGATTAACTCGATTCACGAATATAAGTGATTTCTTCGAATTTGTTTTAGCTGCAGAATCAATCATGAATCTTAAATGAGAAATTACGTATATTTTACTAGTTGAGGAAAATGATTTTGTCATTATCTTCATATTAAAAAGATATAATTTATGTGATTATGTTTGCTCAATTTTGAATTTATCTAAATCGATAACATTGGAATTCTACTATGAAAATAGTTCTTTTATTTTAATACTAACTAGTCCGCGCGTCTTCACTCCCGTTGCATGTTTAAGCCTATAAAATATAGCCCATGTTACTCGTGGATAATGTAGCTTTCGATAGGTGAAAGAATGTTTAAAATCATTTGAGTCTATTGACTCAAAAACTACTGGACTGTAATGAATACATTACAACCAAACAAAGAATTTTTTCCTCTTTATAAGTGTAGATAAGAAAGTACAGAAACATAATAAATAAACATTATACTCGAAGCATGGCATTTAAAGAACATAATAGTCATAAAACTGATTAATTAAAAAAATTACAAATAACACCGCTCATTGTTCAAAAACCTTTCTGTTAAAGCGAATTCAAAGCACACACTGATCCAGAAGGAGATACAAATAATAACAAGATTGATCGTGAACTTAGGCACGTAATGCTAATGCCCCTAGAACTAACAATAAACAGGAAAATATTGACCACACATAGAGCAGGTAACGGATAAACACGTTTTTTGTACCTGCAAAAAAGGCATTTAAGGATAATTAAACTTGTATTAAATAAATACTTAATTTGATAAAAAAAAGTAATAATAACTAAGCCCACTTAGCCCAAATTATCTTGGTTCTTATTAGCAAAAATATTAGTTATGAAAATGTAATCTTTGTTACTCTTATCTAATTGATTAAATAAAGAAAAAAAAAGGCCTGTTATCTTGAACATAATATTTTAACCGACTTTCAAAAAAAAGTAGGGGGTTCTCAATTCGAGCGTTTTTATTTATAACGCATATTTCCGGCATTTACAGACCGATTTGGATTTTTTTTGCATTCCTAAGAGTAGTGTCAGGTCGCATATACATTTTGGTTCAAGTCTGATCATCCACGTGGAAAATATTCCAGGGAACTCCTCGAAAATCAACAGAATAAGCTCTACGATTAAGGTTTCTTGATGTTACCCATCAATAAACTCTTTCTCTGAAACTTAATTGTGACTAGGTACGATGTGATAACCGTCGTATTATTTTTCAGAACATTTTGTTTTGTAAGCTTAGATACCATAAATAATAGTTGAATATTGCCTCGCAATCAAAAATGTCCATGGTATCTTTGTTAGGAATCGAAAGGAAGGTTTTCTCTGTAATTCATTACACTCTGATTTATGTAGACGATAGTGTTAATAATATGCATTGAATGTATTGAATTGTCAACGTGCGCGTGTGACGTCAAATGTAGATAGAAAGTCCTAAAGGACTCGACAATGCGTTTGGCGCCAAAAGTATATTACTTTGAAATAGATTACCATCAGTGACGCGGATTGTACACAATTTCGGTTTAAACATTCCAATTTCGAATTAGTTTTTTTAATTCAAGTATGCAAAGAACTTTTGGATAGCAGTCCATTTTAATCAAAATATCAGAAAAAGAAATTACTTTTTTTCTTTAGTATGTAGGTCGGTATTTGCAAATAAATAATAATAATTTCAGTGGTACTTATTTGAGTTCCATTTTCAAAAATATTTTTTTATTCATATTCTATTATTAGTTGTTACTCTCACGTTACACATGAATCATGTAAAAAAAATACTATTTGAATCTGATGGAACGACTAAACCACTCCATTAGTTAAAAAAACAAGAAAGCAATACTAGAACTAAACCTAACGGTGCCGTTTATGTGGATGTCAGATTATTATCAGACCATGTCAGGCGCAGTCCCAATGTCTGCAGGAACAAATATATGCAAAAGCAGTTCGCGGAAATTTCAACGATTATAGCGAAGGGTTTACATAAACAATAGCTTTGCTGAACACGTTGCTCGTCGAGGAAAATTGCGTATCGATTAAATCTGGTTGGAAATGCGTCAAAATTGGTGTATGGATTTATTGTCCTAAAAAAATATGTTTTGTTGTGTTGAATATGTTATGATTCGAGAATAATTTACACGTCCCCAATAATACCTTAACATACTGTTATACCTATTAATATCAATAGAGCTGTTAGCTACAAACATTGAATAAAATAAAAAGTAAATCTAAAATTGTTTTATGTCTATGAGGGGGTGTTCATTTGAGTGTCTTCGTTTTTCTTTCTCATCCTTACTTCGTTACTAATAGACATAATTGTCTATATGCCTCTCTTCAACACCCAAAACCACCGAACCTATGTGTATGAAATATTGTACAGAAATTATTTGAAACCCGAAATATTAAATATCAGGATAGGAGAAAGGTTTTATTTCAGATATTCCACGGAGACGATATACGCGAGATAAACTGCGGGGCACAGCTAGTACAAAACAAATTTCCACAGAAACCGTCATGCAAGCAGAGAACAAACATAAACCCTTTTAAAATGTACACATTTCAATTAACCAATTCCTTAAACAACACACGCTGATCCGTCCTATTGTTACAAGACAATCGACCTGCATTATTCGCGGAATATAAAATTAATTCCACTTAACTATCTGATTTATCTGACACTTATATTTTTGGTCTTGAATACGTTACAGCGAAAATTACTTTAAAATTCATTTGGCTCGATTCTGCCAGACAAAGTTTTATACATATAAGTCATTTGCATACTATGTGTATATGCATCGCACGGAATTGCATTTGGATCCTTATGGCGGCTGTACACTCTCACAGGCGTTTAGGGGGAGATGTACCGAGTGTTCCCAAACGAGAATGTACAGCTGCCTTAGAACTAAACATTATAATATATTTCTTAGGACTGCATTCATTATATCAGTCTCATTCTTGTGTTTCTTATGTGTTTTTAAAGAAAAGGTTAAGAAGCCCTTAACTCCTATTTTCTCTTGAAATAAGAAAAGAAGCCTTGCTAGTGTTCTTATCCTTACTAATATTTTTAAATTTATAAAGCTTTTATCCCCGAAATCTCACCAAAACAGAAGATATACACAGAGCACATCTAGTCTGTAATACTTCTAGAATTATCGCGTTTGGATTCAGCAATTATCACTAAGTTATACACCGTTACTATTACAAGCCTTATAAGTAAAGCATAAATTAGGTAAAAAGAAAAGCTTATCGAAACATTAAGACAGAAAGCCGAACTTAAAACTCCATAAAACTTCTCCGTCGGTCTTTACAGACAGTCTGTCGCTATTTCCCACGTAATAACCGCGCGTTCATGCCTCATAAACATATCAAAAGAGATAAAATCACCCATCCAGTGCACATCAAAACTGAGCTTTTGCATACAGATATCTGTATTCATTTTTAGGGTTCCGTACCTGAGTGGTAAAAACGCAAACCTGTTACTAGCCTCCCACGAAATTATTCCGTGTAACCTGTCTTATTGTCTATCACCAGCTGGGTGTCTTTAATACCGTAATAGCAAAATTTTCATAAATCATGTATTTTTGTTGCCACTATAACAACAAATACTAAAAATAAAAAATGAAAATATTAAGGGGATAATTTATAAGTACTTTATAAACCTACTTGTACGTGCTATTTAAGGTACATACATATGTCATTGGGATGAAGAAGCGTCGTTCGTCTCCAACACAGGTCTGTGAACCTAGTGGAGGCGTTCGTCGTGTCATAGTAATAAGTCAAAAATTGTGTGCCGTAATAAATATTTTTAAATTAAATTTTAATAATTCCCTATATACACTCGGTGCGTGAGTCCGACTCGCACTTAACCAGTTTTATTCCAACGTTAAGAACCCGCGATTTTGACCGTTTAGCAGGTTCACTTGAGCGATTTTATCAGCGGTAGAAAGAAACCGATGGTATCAACACTAGGTAGCTGATCCGTGCCTAAAATACGCAACAAATTATACCATTATTTAAATTTTATCAGGCCATCTACACGTGGGGATCCTAATCTCATTCTTAATATCAATGAGTTCAAAACGAGTTCAAATTTTTGATTCAGTACAGCAATGTTAATGTACTCGATAACTACAAAAACACATTATACAGTTCAATAGATTTACATTTTTTATGTCAAATAAGGCAAGCGGGGCTTGCGGTTCACCTGATGTTAAGTGACTGACCGCAACCTATGAACTTCTACATTAAAGTGATGAAGATGCCTTGCCGGCTCGAAGAAAAGAGAGGGGATAAGAAGAGGACTAATTGTAGGAAATTGAGAGAGAAGGAGAACAGAATGCTAGAGGAATGGGATGGAAATGTAGGCCTCCGGCCCTACGGGTCCCCACCCACCGCAAGAAATATAGTGCAATACTGCTTCACGCCGGTCTCCAGCTGGAGGGTGGTAATTTCACCAGTGCGAGCTTGGCTCGTGCAATGTTCTTCTAACGTTTACGTCAAATTTTAAATATTATCGTGGTATTTTCATCCCAAGTTGTTACAAATGCCATCATACATCCTCAACAATATAACGAAAAGCTGATTTAAGCTGATAACAAAATATTAATTAGAAATAACTATGATATTATAACGCATCTTGTCTATTCTTTGATTAAAATTTAGTGTTAAGCCTTGCGTTGACACATTCCCTCAGAAACAAAGAGGCCGATAATAAAACCACTTGAATAAAACGCTAGGCCAACTACCAACTTATTTAAAGCAATTCTTGCAAACCTATTTAAAAACAATGCACTTCCCAAGAACTCCTGATCCCGATAAAGTATAACGCACTGAATTTCCTCAATACATTATACAATCCCGTTGCGCCTTCTAAGAAATCCAGTTAAAAGCTCCTTGGCGCTAGGTTATAAATCTCCATGAATGAACCTTATCATCGTAATTATCTTTCGTGTATGCAGCCCAAGTGCATATGCCTGCAATGCCTTTGTATTGTAAAATCGCACGATATTTCACGATGGAGTAAAACGTATCGACAGCTTTTTAGTATGCGGCCGACGCGAGCTATAAATAGCTATTAGCACTCTTTGTTATGATTTACTATTCTAGGCATTTTTAAATCGGTGCAGGTTGATCACCCGAATACAATTTTCCTTTATGTAAACGTGGAAATTTTCTTAACAAGGTTTGCTATGGAAAAATTAAAAACATTTAATATTTGCCAGTGTTTCTTACCATAATATTATATGTTCGATGGTTTCCAAGCTGAATACAATATGATCCAATTAAAAAAATGTGAAAAAACAGTTCCAGGCAGACATGAATAACATCTTTGCTTTAACCACCACTTTCCAACATGTTGCGTGGCGGTCAACTATCTGCTATCTATCTATCTTAAAAAATGAAAAATAAAAGGTAATGAATAAACTTACTGGATACGGGTTGTTCAGGATATTCAACGAAGAATGACATTCTATTCCATGTCTCAATCTTATCTTTATCCATAACTTTAACTGCTCTTTACTGTACCACTTACTGTAAATGCATCTATGACTCACAAGTGCAATTAAAACTAGGTCAAACAGTTAGCTGGATCTATGGAGACGTGTCCAGAATCTGCATCTAGTCCAATTTCGATAACGGGCAAAAAGCTTAGCCAAATCGCGTAAAATGATCGGCGCGGGCGCAGACGCTGCCGATGTGCCCTGCATGACAATCAGTTCAAACAAAATGGACTATATAATGCGTTCTGAGCCTGGAATCAACACTAACTCGAAAGCAGTTAAACGCACAACACCCTTCGAAACACTAAGGGTAATTTGGTGCTTGAAAATACAAAAATGAAGACAGTAGCCGTGGTTTTCGTCGTCGTCTGCGCTTTGTGGGAAGTCACGGGATACCCGTTCCCCTATTATGGCGCCAATGTGGATTCTTGTGAGTTAAATCAATACATCCCTAGATAATGTTTCTTTGTCTTGTTCAAAACATAATTTAGACTTAAATTTATTAATGATTTCATTTTATATTTTTTACACTATTATGATCTAAATAACTAATACATATTATAAATAATTTTAAACAACATTTCTGTAAGATTTTTGTAGTTTCAATAAACCATTTTAAAGATATCTGTTGAAAGGACTTTTTTGATTAAAATATATTTATCAATTTTTTTTTCAATATAATATGTATATGGTATAATGAAGCGTTAGATAAAGTTTCTTTAATTAGTCAGTAGTAGTTTGTAAACGCTTAAATATCTTTGATATATTCTAATATTAACCTATGTATCTTTCAGATTCATACGGTTCAGCTGACAGAAATCGAGGTGCGATGGTACTGAGCCGTTACTACAACCCATACTACAATCCTCGTGCTGTCGGAGGCAGCATGGCAGCTTTCATGTTCAAACCCGAAGAGCAATACAACCCACAAACCAGTCAGTACTACGTGCCAGACAGACGTCGCCAGACCCCACAAGAAAACTATGCCCCCCAACAAAACGAAGTGTACTATCAAACTCCTGAACAATCTTCAGTACCTGAGCAGTCCTATGTACCCGAACAATCATTAGTCCCCGCCGAACAACCAGCAGTAACTGAGGCTACTGAAATCGCAGACCCAACTGAAAAGAACGACGTCCCCACAACAGTTAAAGCTGTGTCCGTCCCAGAAATAACTGAACCCGAAGTCGAAGAAGTCCCGGAACCCGCCCCCGTACCAAGGAAGCGTGTAACCAAGAAGAAGCAAGTAAAGAGGCCAGCTGATGAAGACGAAGAAGAAGGCGATGACTACCCCCGCATTCCAAGTGGTGCTTACTTCCCTATGTTCTTCGGTTACGGAGGCAGATCCTCTCAAGGAACTCCTCAGGGAGCCACAGCCATCGCCAATGCCTTCAGCACTGGACGTGGTGGAGTTGCCACTAGCCACGCAACGGCATACGGACCCCCAAGACCCGAAGCTAAATTGTAAGAAATAGTTAGCTTAAGGAAATAGAGCCTTTAGAAGCAACGTATTGATGTTAGTGACATCTATCGGAAAACATATACACCATTGCAATAACTGCAGAGTTGCAATAAATGGTTTGAGTCCGTGTATAAATTTACACCCATCGCATACAGATGGCGTGCAAAACAAAATGCTTCTAAAGGTATAATATATTTTTTATAAATATAACAAGTAATTTGTTGTGTAATTAAAATAAGCCACTTAAGATCTAGTGTCTTCAACTATTGCCAGATATAGTTAAGCCTTTGTAAAAGTGTAACAAACAATGTTGAATAAATTGCCATTAAATCTGTACCTGAATCTTTTATTTCTGCAAATTGCGCTTGTAAAATTCCTTTATGTTCTTGGGTATTACTAATATTAATTTACATTGTATGTCTACTGCTGTAATTATACCTAAAAACTCGAGTTACCGTGCTTTATAAAAAAGGGTTAATTTTTTGCCGAAAACTCGAAAATCTTGATAACTTACTTGAAAATATATTATAAAATGTTAATATAGTATTTAGAATAGTTTCCAACTTTACTGATCACGGATGTAAAGTTTGTATAATATAAGTATTGATTATAATAAGTCTAATGTCTTTTTGCAAAAGTATACAAAACATGAATATCCCACATTATACAAGTAAAATAATTTTTAAATGATCTCACGTCTAACAATTAGAGATAATTATTTTCTCAATCATAAATAAAACCACTTCACAATAATAATTGATAGTAAAAATGTAATATACAAGCCAGGTTTACGATGGTAGTCAAGACTTCTAATAATAGTTATTAAATTGAATCTTTAATAAATAAATACATTAGGAGCTTTTGGGGCCTTTAAATGTTGCGAACCGAGGGATGAAAATTCTCCCTCATGAAAATATTTTGTTCAAGTCTATCCAATAGTTTCAAATATTTGTGCACTTCATCAAACAAACAAACTTATTACTTAGGGACGTCCATTAATCACGTGATGTTTTTTGACTGTTTTCCCCCTTCCCCCTTGGTTGTTTTTCACCAAATATCACCAGGTTTACGGCTAAGTATCCAACAAACGACAAAATTTATGCACGTGATATATTAGTACAACCTTTTTCTTGTGATTCTCACAGTTAGCCATAAGGGTTTCTACTGTTTAACGCGAACGTTACAGGCGTACCTGTGATATTTCGTGATTTTATATAGACCCTTCCCCCTTTCGAAGGTCACGTGCTTAATGGTTCCTTACATACATGGGGCCTTAGGCAGGAAAATGGCACTGTTTTTATCATAGTTACTACCCGCGAATGACGTCGTACATATAACTGTTTCGTTCAATATATCAAGTTGATTAACCATCAACTTTGACATTACCATCAGATAATCTTGCCGAGTAAACTACGATATTTTAATGATAAGCTCAATTGAACTCATCAAGTGCAATCACGATCTATAAACTATACACCAGACATTTATCTATATTCTTATATTTTATGGACATATTTTGGCCTTCAATGTATGTAAAATAATCTTCTAAATATATATAACTCAAAGGACTGACTATCATAATGATCTGTCAACGCACAGCCCAAACCACTGGACGGATCGCGCTGAAAAATGGCATGCAGGTAGATGTAATGACGTAGGGATCCACTAAGAAAGGATTTTGATAAATCCATTAAATACCACGGGAACGGGCTATATACGCAGGGTACTACTATATCCTGTACTACTTACTAGTAAAAATTTACAAATATGTCCATAATATTTGTAGGTACTATGAAGAAATTCTTAATCTTTTTTTACAATAGGTATTTTTACAAACATTGGTAAGAGGTGCTCTCAGAAAAAAGTAAGCTGTGAAATGTTAAGTATTACGTATATGTATAATGTTTATGTATTTAAGTAACTGACATGTTATATGAGTACTGTATACGCCTGAAATAAATTATAAATTAATTTAAATTAATCATATAAATAATAATAATTAATTATATGAATTAATCATCATTACTGCAAAAAACCCTAAATAACTAAAATCTATTAGTCATTTCTGTATACTTAATAATTTAAAAACAACATACTTAATTTTAATGAAAAATGTCAAAGTTTAAATCTGACCAAGTAGGTAACAAATAAGTAATCAAATCAATATTACAAATGATTTCTTTGTATATTGTATAAGCATGAACAATAAAATTACTATAAAAAACAACCATCACCTTTGGCATTACCGTAACTCGTAAGCGATCCTCCGCCTATTTATAATCTGTAATAAATATAATTTTTGATATCAAGCGATCTTAACATAAATGATGTAACAACTCATCCAGGATGTGGTTTTAATACGAGATGCACTCACGACTCGCGCTGCATACAATAGTTGCAATAAATAACGGAATTGACATTAAGTGATGGGCGATAATTTTTTAAACTGAAGGCTGTGGTATTTTCCACCCTAGAAGAGCAGACGGCTTGGTCTCGCATTTCACTTTTTGATGACTCCATTGGCGCAGTGGATGTGGCAATGGTCTATTGTGCTGGAGGATGTGGGTTCGATCCCCACGAGTAGAAAATTATGATGTGATGAACATTGTTATTTTCTATAGTATGTATTGACAAAAAAGTATGTTTAACTATGTATATGATATGTTTATCAGTTATGTAGTTTCCATAGTACAAGCATTGCTTAGTTTGGGACTAGATGACGTAGTGTTAAATGTCCCTAAATATTTATTTATTTACGTAAACATGATCAATCCATGGTCCATGTAAGAGTTTTAACCTATATTAATGATTTTCGAGGCGGGACCTTTTCAGTGTATCGCAAGCCTTATAGTCTAGTTACAAAGTATTAAATAAATCTTTTTCGACCCAATGTATTTTTTTATGTTATAGCAGGCAAGCGGATCATGCGGTTCACCTGATGTCAAGTGATTGACCGCAACCCATAAAGATCTACAACATAAAATGTGACAGATGCATTGCCGCCTTAAGGGAACGGAAGGGAATAAGATATTTAATAATCTTTTCTTTTATGACAATATGTATATCATTTATATACGAAAATATATGTCTCTCAATCTCAACAGTAGCTATGAGTAAGGTAATTGGTGGTATACTCGTAGATGCACACCTCGATCAATATTGGCCACCATGTGTTAAGAAGAAAGAGGGAAAGAAACATTTATTCATACACCACACAAAGAAAAGTATTTATACATAAAAAAGTACCGCAGTGGCAAAAGGCAGCTGCTCAGCATATGCTGCTCCTTCATCAAACACAGCGCTGATTTTCAGCAACTGTCAATGTCAAGTTAGCCATTCTATCCATTCAAATCTTTATCAAACCTCTTATTTGATTGGTAGACGCCTCATTTAAATAATGTCTAAGCTATATACTACTCCAAGCGACTCTAATTAATCGATACACCGTATGTCAAAATCCATTAAATCGTCTGGGTTGTAGAGCGTGCCGAACATACACAAATAACCTCAAAACTACATAGTCCACGTCTTAATATGCAGTCTCAATCCTCCTTCATGTAAATTACGGTTGCATCGCAATATTTCATTATAATCTTAGTATTCTTAGGTAACGCATCTAATAAAATATTCTTGTCTTTTAAGCCTCATTCTAACCATTTCGGAAATGTTTAAACCAGTTAAGATTATTGGAATTACAAAATAATTCTATCATAGAATAGATAATTAATTTAATCATCTCCTATTCTTTAATCCTCTTAGTAAATGATATTACAAAAACATCAGACTTTCAGAATGTCTGTGTTTTAATTATTTTTTTTTATTCATTATACAATACTAGCTTCTGCTCGCAGCTTTGCTCTCGTTATATTCGGATAAAAAGTACACTAACACCTAATACAGTCAACAGCATATTATCAGTGAACGAAATTTCATTAAAATCCCTACAGCAGTTGCGACGCGATAGAGACACAAAAGTCTAAACATTCACATTTATAATGTATAGAAAGGTTAGAATTGTTATAAATTATTTTTAACAAAAATCAAAATATACTTGAACATGCCTATATCAATTTAAAGTAACGAATCTAATAGTAAACGAAATGAAATAATTTTATAGTGGCGCTGGTGTGATTGTTCCTTAGATTCATTTCATATAATAAATATAAACACAAATACAACACATATTTTCACCAACATCAACCATTATGTAAAGCAAATGTTTTTAGTAAGATTCATCTTTACAGGAAAATGTTGTTTGTTTGTTTAGTTGTAATGAATAAGCTCAAAACTACTGGACCGATTTTAAAAATTCTTTCACCATTCGAAAGCTACATTATCCACGAGTAACATAAGCAATATTTTATAAGCTTTATATATAACATTACATATATAGCTTAAACCGCGTGGATCAGCTAGTATAAAATACAAGGAAATGAAACAAATGTAACGAAAAAACTGGTATCGTATCATACATTCTTACGGTTTCTACCGAATAAGTTTACAATGGCCTTGATGATGCATTGTCGACAATACAATGTCAAGGCGTGACCCCGGGCCTTGGAAATACCTCCTTGTTGATCTTATCGCCTGGTACACGGCACAATACAATCGTAGGATTTGCCAAAATATCACGAGGATTTCGTGAAATACATGAAATTGTATGAAGTCGTGCATTTTGTTCTTCCAAGAATCTATATTTCCAGTACCGAGTGCCAATGCAAAATGTTTTATTTACGTATGATTTTCTGTAGTTAATACAGAAATAAAAACAAAAATTAAAAGCTGCAAAACATAACATTTTATTTAAAACTAGAAACAAACACTAACAAAATTTTAAAACAACGTTTTACTGCAAAATACAGCTTAAAAAACAACCGCGCTTTTTCTCTTCGAAAATCACAGACTAAAAATCTTTTACTTTGATGTACAGACTAATTATTTTTCTATAGGTGTGACTAAACGTTTGTTTCACTTTATACGGGTATTTTTGGTTAAGTAGCAAAAAAAAATATCATAATTATACCTAAATTTATCCTGTTATCTTGTTTATCCGATATGCATATTGAAAACCACGACATTTCTTTTAAAATTCATACTATTTTTTGTTCAATCGATATATTGTTAAATAACTCAGAAATTTCCATTTATTATATTTAATGATGTGTTAAAGATTTCTAAAAAAATGTTAATAGTTATTATGTTTGTGATGAGATCATATATTTACATCTCATTCTTGTCAGGAAGTCGTCAATTATCGTGTTTTTAATTAGGTTAGTAATTGCAAATTATATCATCATTTATAATTTTCTCATTGATTGTCAACTATGGAATTTTCTGTGGGAAACTTAAATGGCAGTAAATGCAGTAAATAGTGTTAGATTTTTATAAGAAAAGGGAAAGAAAGAGAAACGGAAAAAAATGCACTGACTCATATAAAATTTTTCTTACAAATTCGTAAAAGTAATTTTTCATTTTTTTCCAATCAGACTTAGGTCTCAAATAATATTCCATCACATTCTCGCATACCAGGGTTTTATATGAAGATAGTTAAGAAGTTTAAATATAACAAAATTACCACACATATTGTTATATTTTTCTATTTCTTTTTATTATTCCTAATTAAACATTACATTGAATTATTATGTGCAATCGCTTGTGCCCACACGAAGTATACAATCATTTATTTCTTGTAGTTTTAATCTATTATCGGATTGACATTATTTCAATTAAAATATTTAAAAGATCTTTTAATATTATTATATCATATTTTGGCTCTTCTTCGTACTAAGACTTGAAAAATAAAAAGAAAGCCATCGGTAATAATTTTCACATTCACTTATGTTTAACTTAGGTCAAAAGGAGAATGTGTCTTTTTCTTTTTGTAGTTTTAATAAACCACAGATAATGTAATACTATACTCAAGAATTACTCGTAACAAAATGTATTCTAGCTAAAAAATCACTACAATTTGCAAATTTTATTAACATTTGATATAGAATCATCAATATCTAAGAGAAATTATTATTTACAGATCGCAATAAATAATAACATCAGAATTTTGAGAAATGGATCAAAGCGTGTTTTCTCACGACAATTCTCAGAAGTAATGTAATAACGTTTTATATAATAACCTTATCACCTCTGTTAAAGTTTATATTCTATTGGTATAGTTTATAAATCATATAAAATGCACGATCAGTCTGTCGAAAAAACCAGTAGATTTCCCCGTACTTAGTATTCTTATGAACTTGTTTATGCGTTGATTATAATAAGAGATGTATAAAAGGATTATAAACATGAAATCATTGTTAGTGAGTGGATAAACAGCCATGAAGCGGTTGTATTTAGTTTTGGGGATTGTCCTAGCTCTGGGAGATGCGTCAGGTAAATACAACTTTCTCATTTCTAATTTCACTCTCTTTGAAATTTGATTTCTTTTTATTTTTAACCCCAAAAAGTTTTTAAAGTCTTTAAGCCCCAAAAATTTTCAATTATTATTGTTAATTAAATTTTGAATTAATTAATAAGTTTAATTAAATATTTGAGTGTTACTAGTGGGAGCTCATAGGTCCCGATTTGCAATTTCATTTATTTATTTCAATTAATTTAATAAATGTTATATTTGATTTAGTATCATCTAGTGTTTGCAAATTATAATTTTGTATATTTATTTCAATAGTGTTTGTAATAAAAGTGAAACGATTATTTTATTTGGTTGATGTATTAAATAAAATGTAGTAAAATATAGTCTCCATCGATCGAAGGAAAATTATAATATTTCTTCTTGTATTAGCTCAAATATATTACTGACCTCTTAATAATTTATTTAACTTAAAATTTTCAAGACCTTTAAGAGGTTTGGTTAAGATTTATTCTTATGTTTATAATTGGTATCATCTAAATTCTAACCTATTTTATATGTTGAATGTTCTACTCGAGTGTGCCGGTTCTTTTCGGTAGAAAAAAATGCCTGCCTTCCAAATCAGTAGTAAACTAAAAAATATGTGTGACATTTTAAAAGAGCTTACAAAAAGCCAATTTGAAGAATAAATGATTTGAATTTGATTACTTGTTCATAGTAGAGTATACTTTATAAGTGAAATATAGAATTTCGACAAGGTAACATACCAGGGGGCTTAGACAAGTGGCAGAAACGCTAATAGAATAGCTTAATAAATGTATGGAACTGACATATCGTTACGGTAACGATATGTCAGGTTATGGTTTTAAAAACAATAGCAAATGATACCCCACGGTATAGACATGTGATACTAGATAGTATATTTATTCATTAAAGATATATCAACTGCATACAAATAGTTATAGTAAGATAAGGTACATGATAGACAGGAACAGAAGAATGTAATAGTTGACAAATTACAGAGAGAAAAAATCTAATAAATGCATGATACATTAACGCGTTAAATAAAACTAATTGTAACGTTATCAATAATATAAACTATGAGAATCCGTAAAGATGCAGCTTCCTAATGGTGAAAGAAATTTAAAAATCTTTCCAGTAGTGTCCTTGTCAAAACAATACAAACATACATACAAAACAAATTTTCCTCTTTATATTTTTTCACAAATTAGTAAAAATGAGTCAATTTATTTTAATTAAAATGACGTCTTCAAAATACGTTAAATCAATAATATTTAATTTTTAATAAAGTAGTAATGGAAAATATTACCGATCACCTTGATCAGAATCCTAAGCTGTAGCAAAAAGTTACATATATTAAAAACTTATAAACGTTGTTATTTTTTGTAGCAAATACGTCATTATGTTATAAACGTGTTAGAACTTCAAATTATGTTACAAAATAACAATGGTCATTATCATTTAGGGCTGTGCTGTGGTTTATTATGTAAAAAAATATTTGATACATTTGATCATCTTTGTATCCAAGTTCATTGTATATTGAAGTCGTTGTAAATAATTAGATATGTCTGTTAGATTAATATAGTATTTTTATAATTTTAAATTATGAAGAATAGCGCATTATATACGATCATTTACCTATGGCTTTGCTTTTGTTATTATATTAATAAAGAAATTTAATTTTCTCTGACATTGTCTGGTATAAGAAATTCATTTTCAGTTATCTTTTTTCTTAGTCATTAACGGCCGTTTTCAATATTCTATCTATCCCTTGTTTTGCTTACTAAAGTCAGGCAAATCTATCCATTTGCACTTTGATTTCAATATTATGCTGTCAACGGATAGCCTCTGTTATGACTTTTGACAATCAAATATCATTTAATCTGAGATTACAATCTATCCATAATCTTTGATACATTATTGAAAACGGCCGTAAGTGCGATTCTATTATATTTAGATACTTTAGATACTAATTATAATATTCAAAAATAAATGAAACGCTGCCAACCCTAGTTAGAACTAGCAATTCGTTGTGAAACATTTAATATTAGGTACATTAATTTTAATACGTTAGAAAAACTTAGCTCTTATTTGCGGTTTTAGTTATTCGAGGAAAATATATTTTTATTACGGACCAGTGCCCGCTTCATAGTAATCACGTTTAGTTCAGTAAAATCAAGAGGTGAATTTTGAAAATCCTTAGCAAAATACATTAATTTTTTAAGAAATAAATTGAGTACCAATCGATATAGGGATTTTTTTACACACAATTTTAGCTTATTTTGAAGGTTAGGTTGTCATGTCTCTTACTGTATATCGAATTACGAATCATGTTTAGCTTTCTAAGGAGAACCTATATTTTTTTGTATTGATTTCATAGTAATGATGACTAAAGTATATTCTCTTCCTCTTTTCAGAAAGAGTACGTAGATACAGCGGCGGTGGAGGCGCGGGCGGCGGCGGTGGATTCGGCTTTGGTGGAGGATTCGGATTCGGTGGCGGCGGCGGGGGAGGCGGTGGAGGCGGCGGTGGATTCGACGCCGGGGCTGGTCTAGCTGCTGGTCTGGGTGCTGGACTTGGCGCTATACAACATGGAGTGCATAGCGTGCTTGATAAAGCCCACGGCCTTGCGAAGGCAGGATTTGGCGGTGGATTCTCAGCTGGAGGCGGCGGTGGATTGGGCGGTGGCGGTG